>PVKY010015880.1:0-10008 GCA_004027775.1 Bradypus variegatus | reverse complement strand
CATGTTTTTTCTCAAGTGGTTAAGTGTTAGGAAAAATATATGTTTGCATGGCTTAAATGTATCCCACCCTAAGATAAAAAGACAACTTAGATTACGTTTTTGTCAGTAAGTTACTACTTATGGGTCTTTGTCTAGTCAAATTGCATGATTTTATATACTCTCCCAGTTCTAGTATTACCTAATCACACACTGTTGATAATTACTTATATAAAATCTCAGGTTCAATAATAAAGTCTATAGGCCATATATTCCAGGAAAAAGACGAAGTATAGGATTTCTTAGAAAAAGGGCTGACAACCAGGAATCTGGCGTTTTATTTTGGTAATTATAAACGCTACCAGATGTCAAAGGAGACATCTAACTTCAGTTTCTCTATGCCTTATTATTTACCACCTAGAATTGGTGTGATAAGATCTGCCTCTCAACAATGGTGTAATACTTAATTGGTGCTTGTAAAAAATTTTGAGTTACATATACAGGTATTTTTAAAGAAATACAAAGTACTCTATTAATTAGTTAGCTTTTAGTATCTCTCTTTGTGCTTCTGCTAAAATTTAATTTTAATTTTCTTACCTCTTGCCTGGTAAAACACAGGGACACCTAAAATGTTAAAAAACAAAAACAAAAAATGCTGTATAAGAACAAATTTTATAAACAAAATGATAAAATGCATTTTCTTTCAATTTGGTATTTTAGACAATGTTTAAATTACATACATACAAGAATTTCTGATGGGATGCCCTGTAGTGTGACCAACCCATCCCAGTTTGCCTCAGACTTCATGGTTTCAGCACTAAAAGTTCCAAGTCCCAGGAAACCCCTCAGTCCTGGGCCAGCCAGGATGGTTGGTTTCTCTTGTGCCCTGCCATTGCTAGAGGCTTCTGAATAGCTAACAGTTCTATTAACAGCTCTTAGAAAAATGCCAGTGCTATTTTAATTTCTATTTATCTGAAAAAACCTGCATATTCTTCCTGTTGGAATTTAGTTCATAACTGTTTTGTGAACAAATAAATATTTATGGAATTTTGCTTGTGGCAGGTACTTAATAGATGTATAGTAATATTTTTTTTGCCTTACTAAGACATGGGGGTGCCTAATTGCTGATGATGATTCTTCTGGCACCAAGGAAATATAATTCGCCTATTCTCTTTTACAAGTACTTTATCCTGTTGTTGTTGACACACTTCTATTACTGTTTACTAGTAATACCATAGCTAAGAAAGCAGTAACACAGCAATACCTTTCAGAGCAAGTCATTTACAAAAACAATGTATGTGGGTCATCCCTTGGCCAATTTGAGGCCAGAGAGAAGTTGTTATACAGGTTTTCCTTAAAGAGCACTACAACCAAATCTGAATCTAAGATAGCTTCCAAAATATAAATGGAAAAGTGTTGCTGACAATCTGGCTATGAAAATTTATCCATGAAGAAAAGAGCCAGAATTATAATTCAGAAGCACACAAAATACTGCCCATAATGTTGAACAAAAAAAGAACTCGAGACCATGGGAAAGGTTTCTGAGAAAACAGCAGGCCAATTTTCTTCCCTAAGTATGACACAGGCTGTGTCTATATAAATACTACTAAAATAAAACAAATTAAAAGGTTATAAATAAAATTTGCCATAGTTGTTATACAAAGTGTAAGGTGATTTATTAAAGTACTGTGTCAAATGTATTTAATACATTATTTCATTTAAATCTAACAAATATGAGAATAGGAATTATAATCCTCCAAACTGAAGCCCTGAGAGGTTCAGTAACTTGTTCAAGGTACAGAAAGCTACTGGCGGGGCAGATGCAAATTCAGGTCTCTCTATTCCAAAGATTAAGTTTTTAACCTTTATTCTATGCTGCTTCTCAACAATGTTAAAGGAAATTCTGGTGAAATTCAGCTCTAACTTTTCCTGACCTTCAGAAGTCTTGTACATTAGCTGTATGGAACTGCCTGTTCAATATCTTCACTTGGATATCCAACAAACATCTCAGGCTTAACACGTTTCAATAAATGGCACCACCATTCATCTAGTTGCTCAAGCCCCAAATCTAGGAGGCATCCATGATTCCTCTTTCTAGCAATCTCACATTCAAGTCATCAGCAAATCTATTGGTTCTGCTTTGAAATTACATCTGAATCTGACCACTTCTTATACTCTCCACTGCCACAACCCTAGTTTAACCCATTATCATTATTTACATAGACTCTGATAGCCTCATAATTGGCCTCTGCTTGCATAGTCTATTCTCCACAAAGTCATAGTCATCTTTTTAAAATCACTGATCAGATAATTTTATTCTTCTGCTTAAAACCCTATTATGGTTCCTAACGCAATAAGGTAAACTACTTGAGATGGCCTTCAAGGTCCTGGTTCCCTGCCTTTATCTGTCTTTATTGGTTCTGATGATTTCAATTTTTTCTGTGATACAAAGTCATCTGCTTTGAGAGACTTGGGAAGGGCTAGGGGTTTGAGGAACTGGTGAAGGTTTGAAAGACTTGTACAGAATAGGAGAAAAATTCAGAAACATGTATAGGATTGCTGGGCAGCATTGAGGGTTCAATTGTGCTAGTGATCAGAATTTTAATAATAGAATGTATGTGGTTATGCAAATTTGACAAAAGGTCAGTTGCTCCAGTATCAAAGGGGAGGATCTAGATAGGTTCATTTAAGGTAGGGGTACACAAATAAGGCACTGCAATTTAGAGTGTACTGTCAAGTGTGTAACAATAGGGATGGGGTAGAGAGAAGAGCTGCTAGTGTCCATAGTTGCCCCAGTTGTTACAATCTAGGATCACAAAAAGAAACATGGACTCAAAGAACCAAGACCTACCAGCACTGATGTTAAACCTATTTGCAATCTTGAGAACATGTATTCTAAGAAACTCCGATGATTTAAGAATTTACAAAATGAACAAATTAGTAGAGGCCTATTTACATTATAAGGGTAATTTGTATTTCAAAATCAATTTCCAAGTTGAACTGTATGGACTGAATAGTAAAATAAATCAATAAATTAGGGACCTAGATTTTAAAAGATTTTTCCATCTGGCCAATTCTTCAAACTATCTCAAGAGGGAGCTTTCTTATGGCCCTTCACCATTCAGAACCTTCTCTGGTTTTCCTTTGCCGCTTACAAGATTTAAGCTCACTCTTAAAATGCTGTTACTGACCTAACACCTTACTAACTTGCCTAATAATTTTGCCATTTATCCTCCTTGGACTTAAGGTTTCCCAAAAATTAACTACTTTACACCTTCTGTGCTTTTGCTTCTGATTTTCTTTCAGGCTAGATCATCTTCCCTACCTTCTCTTTTGGAGAACTCCTAGGCATCCATTAACATTCAGCTCGGCTTGCACAGCACATCCAGAAGTCAAGCATTCTCTCTGCTACACTTGATACTTTTAGCTATTTCTACTATAGCACATATTGTCTTGTATTGTAATGCACTTTTATGTATTATATAGAACATGTTTTACATCATAAAGCATTTAAAAAAATGATTCATGTTTTGGATGAACCAGTGGATAAATGTGGGAAAGTGTTCTGTGGTCTTAGGCAAATTCCTCTCCCTTTCTGAACCTCAGGTTCCTCAGGTATAAAATGGGTACAATGGCTCCGTGAAGATGAGAAATTATATATATAAAGCCCTTACACGGTGCTCAATTAAAGAAAGTCATTCCTATTTACACAGTGTAGGGCCTCAATAGGTGTTTGTTGAGTTGAATTCAGGACACGTCTCACTAGAGGAGACTTAAAAACCACTACGCGTCTGTACAAGTGTGCAGAATCAAATGAACTATTTAAAATGAGGTTCACTTGTCACACAGGAGGTTCCGCGTAAAACAGCTTTCTATTCAGTAGCCCGGGCAACAGGAATTTTAGTTCAATAGCTAAGGGCTTCCGGGAATTACCCTAGGGCAGAAGGGAAGTGCCTTTAAACTTGGTAATAAGGCCGCCTTCCCAATAGAATTGCGAGAGAGGGCTGGTTCCTATCCCTGTGGCCTGCGACCAAAAAAAAAAAAAAACACACACCCCAAAACCAAAAAACCACCTGGCAGTCCAGGGAACCTTCTCTCGGTGAGGAGAAAAATGCAACCTCCTTAAGTAGGCTGTCGACCGGCCTTGGGCCTCCCCAAACACCCGACTCTGACGGAACCGAAATGGGGATTCCCGCGCAGGGATGCTTCCAGGCCGAGGGAGGAGGGACCGTGGGGTCTCCTCGAGCTCCACGCAGGGGCGGCGGGGTGGGGCGCGGTGACGCAACGAGGGGTGACGTGACGACGCAGCGCGACGCGGTGACGCACGCCCCTTTGTTGGCTCAGTAGCGGTAGCAGCGGCCGTGGAGGTGGCGCTGGGGACTGTTTTCTCTCGGAGGCCGGAGCGGAGCCGTGTCTGACTGAGGCGGGCAGCAAGCGGCCCCCTCGCTCCCTCCCTCCTCCGCTCCCTCCCCGCCGCCACCAGCCACCAACCGCCAACCGCCGCACCCGGGGAGGAGCCGCGGCCCCTGGGGCCGAAGCCAGGCCTGCGTCCGGACATCAGCCGGAGTCGAAGCGAGAGCCGGGGCCTCGGCGTCCCCGCCCTCTCCCCGCCTTAGGGCCAGCGAGAGCCGGGCCCCCGCGCGTCGCGCCATGGACTCGGACGAGGGCTACAACTACGAGTTCGACGAGGACGAGGAGTGCAGCGAGGAGGATAGCGGCGCCGAGGAGGAAGAGGACGAGGACGAGGACGAGCCGGACGATGATAACCTGGATCTGGGCGAGGTGGAACTGGTGGAGCCTGGGCTGGGCGTCGGCGGGGAGCGGGACGGACTGCTGTGCGGGGAGACAGGCGGCGGCGGCGGCAGCGCTCTGGGGCCCGGCGGTGGCGGCGGCGGTGGCGGTGGCGGCGGCGGGCCAGGACACGAGCAGGAGGATGATTACCGCTACGAGGTGCTCACGGCCGAGCAGATTCTGCAACACATGGTGGAATGTATCCGAGAGGTCAACGAGGTCATCCAGGTGAGGGTGGCCGCCGCGCCGGCTTGACCCCGCCAGACCCTGGAGCGGATTCGGGCAGCCCGCGCGGCCGCAATGGCAGGATTGGGCCTGGTACGCAACCTGGCCCGGTGCCTCCAGGCCCTGCCTCTGCTGCTGCTTCTGCTGGGGATAGAGGGTGTCGGAAGCAGACATTCGCGGGTTAGCCGGGAGCCGGGTGTGGGGAGGTGTGCTGGGGGCGGTGCTTCCTGGGTCCTGCTATGGCGGAGGCCTCAGGCTGCCTAAGCCTCCTCCTGAGGGCAATTCTTGTCTGTCCCCTGGCCCGGTGTCCTTCCTCTGGCTGGAGGAGCTCCTACAGGGTCGGAGGGGTAGGGGGTGGGTGAAGAGGAATCGGGAAGAATTGGGCCCCTAAGAGGATTATCGTCCCTTTCAGTCTTACTGCACGTTTGGAAAGGGTTTGGGTAGGCCCAAGAGCAGCTTGGTGAACGGTTGCCCCAAGTGGGCACCAGTTAATAAAGAAATGGATCTCCTTGGCAGTCTTAAGTGCCTACTTAAAGGTGGGGGAAGGGAACTGTTTCTCGGAAGAGGTACTGATAGGCCTTTTCCGATGCTGAGGCGTCTGCTTACATCTTCTTAAACGTCTCTTCTTTTTGTTTGGGACCTAACTGCCACTTTTTCCAGTCGTAGCATGTGACATACTTGAAGCTGTTGGAATAGTTACTGCAGATTGCATACCCAGCCCTGCGGTTAAAAAGAACAACAACAACAACATGCAGTGTTATTGTCCAGTGTTGTACAAGACTCTATTGTGAGTTAGAAAGCAGAGGTCAGTACTCTGCTCTGGACTCCTTTCTCTGATAATTGCTATTTCGTGGTCAGTAAGTTAGGTTTGGTTTATGTAGATAACCACATCAATTTTAATATTTTCTGTGGGTCAGATTTTACATTTTCGCCATTAGAAAATAAAAATTTTCATTTAGAAAAAAACAATTTGATGAAATCAGGATACACTTGAAGAGTAATAATGAAGTCTTGATTCATTACAACTTTTAGAAAACACTAGTTACATGGAATGAAACTATTCCTGAGGAGCAAATTATTGTTCTTGCATGTCAGTCCCTTTTTTGTTGTTGCTGAACTAAATTGGTTGGCTAAATTCACGGCATAGCAGTACGTCACTGCCTACTTCTTGAGATCCGTGATTAACAGATTTTACAATATTGTGTATAATAAGCAAAATTTTTGAAAATTGTCTAATCTGTTAAGGCCTGTTTGAAGACTTTTGAATAATAGCAGAAACAAAATCTAATATTTAGTGCTATTACTAAACTGGAAATTTCACGCAGTCTAGAAGGAAATTGAAGGGTTTTAGAAGTAAGTTTTTTTGTTCTTTCTGATCCCAAAACTGATAGTTGAGTTCTTGGGTCACTAAATTAAGAAGGTTTCTCCCCTCTTCCCTTGTTTTTTTGAGGGAACTCTTTATGAAAGAATTTGCAGTAAAACCTTGATTCTCTTTTCTTTATCTACAAGTAAAGTCTGATATTTAAAAATTTATTAGCTTTTTAAAAAAGTCATTGGTATTATTTAACTTTTAATTTGCTTATAGTCTCTATTCATGTAATTCAGTCTCATAAAACTTAGCTCTTACGTGTGTCTTAATCAGTAGGACCAAACACTACAATTTCTTAATGTCACTTCTGGAACAGAAATGTAGCTAGTGCACGTAACATTCCTTGTTAGTTTATGAGAGCGAGACTAAAGACTGATCAAATAAACAAATAAGACCTACTAAAAACCAAAAAAAATTTTTCTTAGGTGTCCTATTTTTACCATGTTTCCATACTTGATTTTTAAAACTCTCTAGTTTACTTCATTTTAAGAATGCTCTTAATAGAGCTACTGAACATTTAAGTATGTATCCCTTGTTGAATATTTATATTTAGAAGTATCAGTGAAATCAAAAGATAGGATGTATACTAGACTGTCTTTTCTTGAAATAGTATACTTTCTAGGTCTAAACTAAGCTTTGTTTATGTTACAAGTTATTTAGGCTCATAGATTTAAACTTAAAAATTATACTACCAGTGCATTGTAAGAAAAAAGAAGCAAGAAAAAATAAAAAGACATCATAAGCCTGCCACCCAGAGATACACCAAAATGTGAATAGTAGTTATCTTTCCAGACCTCTGGATAAGCTATATGTATAATTTTTTTTAACAGCAGTATTATCATACTTGATGGTCTGCTTGTTTTTAATGAAAAAAAGCAGGTTAGAAAAGCAGAAGGGATCTCTGAAAAACTTTCTTGTGTCAATAAGTATTTTTCAAGTGCTTACATGATTACAGATCTAAACTCATTTAAACAGTCTGTTATTGGCTTTTTTTATTTTCAAGTTTCTTGCTTTTATAGATATCAAGGGAAATATCCTCATAGATAAATCTTGGATGTTTTCTTATTTCCTAAGGATAAATTGAATTGCTGAGTCAAAGGATTTGCGTATTTTCAAGGCATTTGATACATGTTACCAGATTGCTTTCAGGAAGGTTGTACTGTTTTTCCCAGCCAGTCAGTACTTGATTGAATTACAATGGTCATTTTTAAAATTTGCTTTTTTTTTAACTGGTGAGGTCAGACTTTTAATATGCTTATTGGGCAGTGGTATTTTGTGAGTATGTTTTAATTGTCTTTTGCTATTTGCTTATTTACCCTTCTTTCATGTTATTTATCTCTTATTGGTTAATCAAGGACGTTTTAAATACGAGTTGTCTAGGTTTTTTGATTCAGAAACTTATGTTGGTTTAATGGGACTATAAATTTTAAGTTTACCGAGTTAAATGCATTGTTTTTACTTGGTTCACATTGGAGAGTTTACTGTTAACTTCAAAAATTTTTAATTCCCTACTCCCCAAATTAATGAATTTGAAATAATTTGCAGGAGAAAAAGTTGAAAAATGTAAAAAGAATGCTAAGTTAATTTAATCTTTCCTTCGGAACTTGACTAATTGTTCTGGGAGAGGAGTTCTGGCAACAACAGATAAATTCTGTTTGTAGAGATCTGCAGGTTAGTTCTAGTGTTCAACGAAGAAAGTCAACACTGTTTCTTTTAAAAATTATTCTTTTTCTGACTCTGAAACTCCTTGGTTATAGTTTGTTTAGTTTGGTGTTTTTTTAATTTAAAATCCTTATGGCTACCTTTTGAGCTTTTTGAGAAAAGAAAGGATTTTCTTTAACCTATGCCAATGGTAAGAGAAGTGCATAAAGCCCTTAACTTGCTGAGCTATATTTACTTAACTAGTATTGCTGATAGTAAAAGGTCTTTAATGTACCTATCTAAATAGCTAGGTAATTTAATATACTAAATCTACTCAGTTGTGCAATTGGAGGATGTCTAAGTTTGTTATTTATTATTTCCACAACAACATTCAGCAAATGTTTATTGTGCGTTCTGTGTGTCAGGCACTGTGTTAAGTAGAGGACTTGTTCCTGCCTAAGGAAAATGTAGGGGTGGGAAACTTAAAATTGTTTAGACTCCCAAAGATTTTATTTAAGTAAGTTTGGGGTGGAAACTGAGTATCTGTATGTTTTTAGCTGCTCCAATGGATAGTTCTGAACCACTGGTATGGTGATAGTTCATCCACTGCATTGTTTTGACTCAGAAGGAGTGGAGTGAGAATGGTGTGTTGAGAAAGGGGCTTGAGGTTATTGGGTGGGAGTGGTCAGGGAGGAGGTATATGGAGGAGTGTCTCGCTTTTGTAGAAAATGGGGAAAATGGCTAGTTTTTTGGTGACAGTCGATTTGAAATTAAATAAAACTTATTCAATTCCAGTTTATTTATAAACATAAATTAAGGGAGGCAGTTTACTCCAGTGTATTGTGTACTGACTGGAGAATCAGTTCTGGTTCTGGCTTTTCTTCTAACTGGCAAGTTAATTACATCTCAAAACCTTCAGGTTTTTGGTTTTTTTTTTAATCTGCCAAGTGAAAATAGGAGGATTAAACTACTAACTAGATTGGTCTTTTTACATTAAATGTTTCATTTGTTTATCTTTTAAAACGCCTTTTGGCATTTTCCTCAGTTAACTGGAGATGGTTATTGTTTCCAAGAAATTGAATTCATGTGGGCATATCAAGATTAACTTAAATTAATTGACTTAATTATTTTGGGGTGTGTGTATGTGTGTGTGTGTGTCTGTGTTTTGAAGGTGTTATTAAGGTGTTTGGGATGGTTTTGATTTACTCCTCTTGAACTTTTATCTTTTCCCAGATGATCTCCTTGAGCTATACATTTTAAATTACATTGACTTGTTCAGTTGCTTATGGCAGTAGTCCTATGAATCAAAAACTCAGAGGGTGGGGTTCGGCAGTCTAGTTTAACAAGCTCTCCAGGTGATGCTGATGCAAGCTAAAGTTTGAGAATCACTGATGTTGTTGAAATTTAACAGCAGTGTTTATCCATGTGTTATGACTAGTGATCAGTTACTACAGAAGTGGGTTTATGATGGAAGGTAAGTTGTTAAAGAAACTAATAAAAGGAACAAAAGCCTTTACAACACTTACTAGGCTAATCAGGCTTGGAAGGAATTTGTCATCATTACTGCTATGCTTCAAATAAGATGGCATTTATTCAATTATTTCAGAGGTACAACTCAAACTATAGATCCACCCTATAGATTGGATTGCTTTGTTTCTTTCCACCCCTCCTTGCCCTCATGGATTTTTTTATTTTTTTATTTTTAACAAAAAAAAACGTTGAGCAAAGTTTCCTTATGTCTTAATACTCTGGGAGAGATAAAAGAAGTCTTGGATACTTCTAAGTGCACTTCCTTCCTCAGCGTGGTACGAAATATTGAAGGGAATGTGAGAAGACTTATTCTCGAGTTTACGATCCCTTTGAATGAAGACACTCAAAGCTATTAGGTCAGTAAGTAGTTAATCAAGTGCTAAGTGGATAGTAATAGGTATTCTCAGAAGAGAGATCTGTAGGTGCTGCTTGTAAGATGGCTAGGATTTGGATGGATGGATTGATAGGAAGCCAGT
>PVKY010015879.1:0-10011 GCA_004027775.1 Bradypus variegatus | reverse complement strand
GCTGTACACACCCTCTTCCATGACAGAAGTCCCCTTGGCCGGCTCCTAGGACAGAGCCTGCTATATGTTTGGTGCTCAAGACATATTCATTTCCTTTTCATCCCCGTTACAAACTCTAAAAAGGTAGGATTCAAGTCTGATTCATCTCTGTGGCCTCTATAGAACTTAATTAGTAATGGAGACTTCAGCACTGCCGTACCCAATTCTCTCATTCCTGGCACCCAAGAGGACCCCAGTTCCCAGCCCCTGGGACTTAGACTGGGCCACACGACAAGCTCTGGCCAATGGACTAAAGCATCTAGATCTCCACACTCTCTTCCCTGCACTGTGGTTCTGCAAACAGCCTAGATGCAAACAGCCTAGATCCTCGAGTTACAGCCTGAACGGGTGCTGTTCTGGAGAGCTACTAGACTACCGGTGGGTTTGGTGTGAGTAGGAAAAAACCTGTATGTGTTAAGCCCTTGAGATCTGGGGATTTATTTGCTACAGCAGCAGAGCCCCACCCAGCCTGACAAATCCCCATCCTTTATACAGGGCAGGTGCTCAGCGCTTGCTCTGTGGGTGGGTGATCATTCTGTACCCTTGATTAGGGCCTGGCCCTCATGATTTATGGAATCCTGTCACGGTGCATCTGCTTTCCCTGCACTGCTTCATGACTGTGCTGTGATCCTCTCCTCTTTCTAGTATATTCAGGTTCCCTGGAATATTTTTGTAATGTTTACCATGTTTAAGTAGGCAATAATCTATTAATTTCTAAGTATTTACCACTAGGACTTTGCCTGGTTTACTCTTGGAGGTTTCTCTGGAGGAAGAAAAACCAATTCAGCCTGGAAAGTGAGCATGGGCAAGCTGGTCATGGAGACCCAACGGCTCCCGGCACCTGGCCCAGCTTCCCTTCACAGCAGCCTCAGACACATTTTGGCCCCCCCAGATGCAGAGTCTGTCAGGGAACCCCCAAGTTCTGAGCCAGCTACAGGACAGGCAGCCTGAGACGCAAAGTGTTAAAGTGGCACAAGCAGAGCTGGTACAGCCAGGCTGGAAAACCAGGGCTGCCCTAGCCCAGAGGGCATAAGCACGGTGTGGAAGGCATCTGGGTGTGGGCTCCAGCCATCTGCCATTCTCTCCTGCTCTAGCTGGAAGCCAGGAACCCCAGACAGCCCAGCGGACAAGCCCAGCCCTGGAAGTGCACATCCCAGTGTCAAAATGAAAGTGTCTGATGTTTATGGAAAAAGAGCAGAGCTGTGACTTAATTTTAAGGAATTCAAGACATTTTCACCTTCTCCAATTTCCCCCCACTCCAAACAGCCACCAGGTTTCTTGAACACAGAGACCATTCGGGGCTGCTTGTCACTGGGCTATGAAGGACTAATGGTCAACACTATGGAGCACCGGCTGTGTACCTGGCACCCAATGCCAGGCCCCGGCCCATGTGCTTGCTTACTACTTTGTCCCACCTATGAGGTGGGTACCACTAGGACCCTAGGACCTCTGTGGAAACTGAGGCTCCAAAATGTCAAAGCCACCCATGTGACATTGGAATGGAATTCAAACCTGGCTTCTAGGCCAAAAGTCAGGTTTCAGTCTCATACTCATCAGGAGCCTAAGAGCTGTCTTTACTCCTCAATGGTGCCTTCCAAATCTTCCCTAACAGACCCAGACCAGAGGGGGAGGTTGAGGCTTGGAAACTTTAAGTTGCCCTCCTGCATCGCTGTTCCATTTGATTTCCTTGGCCGAGGACACATTGCTTGACTTTTGCTTCCTCCCCTCTCTCTAGTAATTTCAAAAATTGTCACCTGCAGCTGTGTTGCTGTCATACCACCTCTGAGCTAGAAGCTTCTGGAAGTGATGGCAGGCCTCATGTTAAGCCTGGGAGAGCTTTGCTGTCTCAGAGCCCGGGTCGGGAGGTGGGAAGCCATGCCCCTCCAGGCCTGTTTCTCTGGACTCGCAAACCCATGGGGAAAGAAGCCCCAGACGTGCCCTTAGTGCAAACAGGGCATCTGCAAATGGGCCCGGAGTGAGGGCTGCTCCTCCCGACCCGGGCTCCTTGTTGGCATCACATCTCTACCTTCTGAGAGGAGCCAGCGCCTTCCAGGGATTGCCATGTGGCAAGCAAATGTGGAGAAGAAAAGCCCCCACACTCAGCAGCCAGGGTCGCCAGGGTCAGAGTAGAGCCCAGTAGCAGGAACTAAGTGACCCTGGCCAAACCTAGAAAATCTGGATCCCGCCCTCTGGTGGCCCCTGGTTGCCTCCCACTCCTGCCGGTGACCCTTCTGGAAGCTTCTGCCTAAACGGACCTCTCCTCTCCCTCTCCTCCTTCTAACCTGGCCATTTGACTGTGGGGCAAAGACTGTGAGTGATATCCAGAGCCGGTAGCGGGGTTCTGTGCCTTAGGGAAGGCTGAGCCCCTGCCTTCATAGGCTCTAGGTTGGGAGGCTTGTGGCTGCCTCAGTTTCCTCAGCTATAAAATGGGCACCAACACAAGCCTGAGACCTACAAGGGAGGCAGTGTTCAGGCTCTGGCAGACTGCATGGCTCAGACTTCCAGCTTCACATTTTATTAGCCGTGTGTCCTTGGCTAGTTTATTTACCTCTCTGTGCTTTAGGTCCATCATCTATAAAATAGAGCTAATGACAATGCTTATATTATAAGGTTGACCTGAGATTTAAATGGATGATATATTTAAAGTGTTTATATGTATTAATCACTATTTATTGCTAAAAGAAATTAGCCTGAATTAGAAAGAAGTCAGGTGTCATGAGGGTAGCACATCATTGTGAATGTAATTAACAGCACTGAGTTATATATTCAAATATGGTTAAAAGGAGGAAAGTTTAGGTTGTATATATGTTACTAGAATAAATATTTTTTAAAAAACCATAGGACTCTACAACCCAAACAGGGAACCCTAATGAAAACTACAGGCTATAGTTAATAATACAATTGTAATAATATGCTTTCATAACAAATATTCCATAGCAAGGTGTTAATAATGGCAGGGGGTGGTGGTGGAGTGGTATATGGGAACTCTATTTTCTGCATGATGTTTCTATAAACCTACAACTTCTCTAAGTAATAAAAAGAAAGAAAGGGGGGGAGAAAGAAAGAGAAAGAAAGAAAGAGAGAGGGGGGAAAGAAAGAAAGAGAGAGAGAGAGAGAGAGAGAGAGAGAGGGAGAGAGAAAGAAAGAAAGAAAGAAAAAGAGAGAAAGGAAGGAGAGAGGGAGGGAGGGAGGGAGGAAAGAAATGGAAAGGAAAGGGAAGGGGAGGGGAGGGGAGGAAAGGGGAAAGAAAACACAGATGCTGTGTGGGCTCAGAATTGGTTGTCTTTTCTCAGTCGTGGTTCTGATGCAGGTGGATCCAGGAAGAGCTGGTGAGAATCTGGGGCCAGAAGTGGCCTTCAAGCCAGCTTAAACCAAGGTGCCTGACCCTGCTGGGCCCTGCCCAGGTTTCCCAAAACCCCTGCCCCAGGGCTGAATGGGAGCAATGCCCTTAGGACCTGTCAGCAGCATTCTGCAAGCCAACCCACCTTCTGGTTTTCTATTTATTACTAAAAAAGGACATGAAGTATGAGACATGGGAAAAGGGGAAAGTATTAACCCAAGAAGGAGCTAAAGAAGCAGGGGGGAGAGGGAGAAGGGAGTGGGCAGGGAAGTAGTGGCTGGCACGCATGCCAGGAGAGCTTGTTCCATTGGAAACAAATATGCAGGCAGTTTAGAGCCCAGCGGCAAGGCCAGGCCCACGTCCCAGGCCCCGGAGCCAGTGCTGCAGCAAAAACCCTTCACCCCACCCCAAAGAAGCCATCCTGAGGCCTGGAAACCTTTTCTGTTTCGAGCTTTCCCTCAGAAAATTCTGGGCACAGCGTGTGCCAAACCATTGATCCCTTAGAAAGAACTTTCTTTATTAACACTACCTGGAAATGTTTCTGCTCTTTTAACAGAAAAGAGCAATGAGGACCATGCATTTTGGAATTCTACAACACCACAGGATGTGCTGGGAAAGGGTGCTGCAGATAATCACTTTTGCAGAGCTGGGCTGCCTCGGTTTCTCCATCTGTAAAGTGGAGCTAGTAACTCCTACCTCTCGGAGTCATCTTGATAGCCGTCAGCAAGCCTAGCCCTGTGCCTGGCACAGATGGGTCCATGAGTAAGGCAGCTGCTTCCTTCCTCCTTCCTTCACTCCTTCTGTCCTTCTTGGCACCTTCCCTTTCTTCCTTGGGAGCTCAGCTCAAGGATCTAAAGGGGAGAGTCACCCTCACTCCTGCAGCCTCAGTGAGAGCCCTGCCTGAGTGCTGGGGGCAGGGGGGGACTGTATTCAGGGTCTCAGCCCCAGAGCCGAGCTCACCCAGGACCAGCAGCTGCATGGGAGGCCCCCAGCAGAGGCCCGGCTCACCTGGGCGAGGGGTTTGCCCTTGGTGTTGACCACCTTATCGATTTTCTTTTACAAAGTTATTTTAATCCCTTTTTCCCCTTACTATTTTTAATCTCCTCTTTGAGCGTTCACTTTTAAAATGGGGCCCAAGTCCTTGGAGAAGTGGTTGATCCACCACAGGTCAGGGGCAGGGAGCATATAAAATCACCCTGGAACATCTTATGGAGCCAGAATGTAAGGTAGTGCTCCCCCCAAAATTAATCAGTTTACAAAATAGGGGCTTGTTGAAAGAACACAGGAGCTACCCTGAAGGAGCAACTACAGGCCAAAGCTGGAAGAATTTGAGCAACAAAATAAATAATGATGGCCCTGGATTTTAACCCATAGAATAAAACAAATATCCATGTTTCCCTATATGACTGAATATATTAAAAAAATCAATGGAGGTGAATGGAGAGCTCTGCTTTTCAGTAGAATTCTACTTAATAGTTGTGGAAGGAAATAGGGAACTAGAAAATCACCCATTAGGCACACTCCACAGTACCAATTGTTGCAAACAAGAACCACCGATGGTTGCTAAAATTAGTGGGCAGGGTTTAGGAAAAACGGGATTTGCATGGCCTCAAAGCATCTCACCCAAGATGATTATTAACTACAAAACGAAAGATCGTGACTTGGTGGTGGAGACACTCAGTAGACCCCACCTTAGTTGAGTGCTCAAAGGCAACCTCCCTAGCAGTGAGACACGCTGACCTCATGAACCCCTTTACATGGGGCTCCGAGCAGGCCCCAACAGCTCTGTGGCGGTGGTCTTGCCCAAAACGTAGACCCTCAGTCCAGTCATGAGAAAACATCCGACAACCCCAAATCCAGGGGCTTCGACAAAATAACTGACCAGTATTCTTCCAAAAATGTCAAGGTCATACCTGACTCCCAGGGGTGTAAATCTCCCTGGCAACGCAGGATATGACTCCTGGGGATGAATCTGGACCCAGCACTGTGGGATTGAGAACATCTTCTTGACTAAAAGGGGGATGTGAAATGAAATGAAATAAAGCTTCAGTGGCTGAGAGATTTCATATGGAGTCGAGAGGTCACTCTGGTGGACATTCTTGCACATTATATAGATAACACTCTTTAGGTTTTAATGTATTGGAATAGCTAGAAGTAAATGCCTGAAACTACCAAACTCCAACCCAGCAGCCTTGACTCTTAAAGACGGTTGTATAACAATGGAGCTTACAAGGAGTGACAATGTGATTGTGAAAACCTTGTGGATTGTTCTCCCTTTATCCAGTGTATGGATAGATAATAGAAAAATGGGGACAAAAACTAAATGAAAAATAGGGTGGGATGGGGGAGTCTTTTTTTTTTAATTTTTATTTCTTATTCTGATTCCGATTCTTTCTGGTGTAAGGAAAATGTTCAAAAATAGATTGGGGTGATGAATGCACAACCATAAGATGGTACTGTGAACAGTTGATTGTACACCATGGATGATTATATGGTATGTGAATATTTCTCAATAAAACTGTATTTAAAAAATGTCAAGGTCATAAAAGACAGGAACAGTTGAACCATTACTGACTGCAGGACACTAAGGAGACATGACAACTAAATGCAATGTCGGATTCCAGATGGGTTCTGGAGCAGGAAAAGGACATTAGAGGAACAAACAGGAATTCCAATAAAGTCCAGTTAGTTCATCATGCTGTACCAGTGCTCATTTCCTGGTGTTGATCACTGAGTTACAGTCTTATAAGATGTGCCCATTAGAGGAAGCTGGGTTAGGGGGATACAGGAACACTTTGTTCTATTTTTTGGAACTTTTCTGAAAGTATAAACTTAGGACAATACAAATGTTATGAAAAAGAAAAAGAAAGACTATCTGAAAATCAGTGTAGCTGAGGAAGGGGTATGGGGTGAGGGAGATTTGGCCAGACTGGAACAATTGGTCTTGCTCCCTCTAGCACCCATTACCCTGGTGCCTTCACAGACATGGGGGCTCCTCTCCCACCAGGCTTGGGCCACCCCATTCGCAGGCATTTCTCTGGGCCAACTCATGGTAGACACTCACCAGCTACTAAATGTGTAAATATTAATGGCATTGTGCACACCAGGGCTGGGATCAAGACAAACAGTTCTGCCCAAGGTGGAACCAAAGGGGTTGGGTAGATGGGCAAAGCCAGGTCCAAGGGGCCAGAGATGCTGGAGACAGCAAACAGCCTTGGTGTGAAGAAGAAGGGGCCCAGGCAGACTCACTGAGGGGCCAGACCTCTGCCACTCCCCTGGGTGGAGAGGGTGCTGATGCTGGGCCCATAGGATAGGACTGAATGTTGGGGCCTGGGACATGATTGCCATGGGGGAGGTGAGAATGGCTGGCTCTAGCCTGGCTCTGCCCCTTACCTGGACCTCTGATTTTGAATAGCTCTCTCATCCTTTTTGACCATTACCTTCCAGTTCCAGAAAATGCCTTAAGAGACTGCCTTCTGTCTGGAGGACAGTAGGGTGGTTCCACATGGAGCTAAGTATGTGGATGCCTTAAGGTCCTACAACCTCTTTAAGGGGCATTTACTTAGAGGATCTGAGAGCAGGGACCTGAATGGACATCTGCACACTGGCGTTTATGGAGAGAATATGCATGATTTGCAATGGGTGGATGTGGCCTAAGGGTACATTGACTGAGGAAGAGAATGGTGAACTGTTGTGTGTGCACACAATGGAATAATGAGCAACTGGGAGAAGGAGTGAAGCTGTGAGACATGAACCGAGGTGAATGGAACCTGTAGACAGTATTTTGAGTGAACTACACCAGAAACAAAGGCAAACATTATAATGCCTCACCAATATGGACTAACTACAATGTGTAAACTCAGAATTGAACCTTAGAGCACAGCTAATCAGGGGAAGGCCTATTGTAATGGTCCCTAGATTGTAAGCTCTTACAGCAGTCACATCTATTCCTGAATTTTAATGGCATATTCCAAGACGCTGCTCCCTTTGTGTATAACCTGATTGATCCCTGGAACTTTGGGTAACTTTGTGATACCTGAAACTCAGAGCTAGAACTCAGCAGATATGAATGTCAGTATTAGCACATATAGCAAGCATTTAAAAAGCTGAAAAAAAGTCCAGACTTCAACAAGATATATGAATGAAGCAGATGTGGTTAGGACTAGGGCAAATTGGGCCAAAGGGTAAAGGACAATACTGACTGTGTTTTAAAACTTCAAATTCCATGTGAGATCACAGGAAGAGATGTTTAGTTGGTGCAAGATCTGTATTTCCTAAACAATTTAACTCGTACAGTTTGTTCAAATACCATAATTACATGGAACTTTTAATAGGAAGTGAGACCTGGTAGGTTTGCATAGTATAGTGTGAAATAGAGACACATAGCAAAGTAATTTGGATAGAGAATAAAAATATATATGCAGGGCCCCCCTGAGGAGCCGGGGGAAGATGCAGAGGTGTTGGGCTTCCTCACCTGGATTGTTGCTGATGTGCTCACAAACACTGAGGAATGGAAGTTTGATGTGCCGTAATTGTGCCCGAGAGTCTCCCCCTGAGTACCTCTTTGTTGCTCAGATGTGGCCTCTCTTTCTAGCTAAGCCAATTTGATGGATGAACTCACTGCCCTCCCTGCTACGTGGGATCTGGCACCCAGGGGAGTAAATCTCTTTGGCAATGTGGGATATGACCCCTGGGTATGAATCTGGACCCAACATCACAGGACTGAGAACATCTTCTTGACCAAAAGGTTTCAGTGGCTGAGAGATTCCAAATGGAGCCAAGAGGTCCCTCTGGTGGGCACTCTTACACACTATATACAGAACACTTTTTAGGTTTTAAAGCATTGGAATAGCCAGAAGTAAATAACTGAAACTATCAAACTCCAACCCAGTAGCCTTGATTCTTGAAGATGACTTTATAGCAATGTAGCTTATAAGGGGTGACAATGTGATGGTGAAGGCCTTGTGGCTCACACTCCCTTTATCCAGTGTATGGATGGATGAATAGAAAAATGGGGACAAAAAACTAAATGAAAAATAGGGTGGGGGGGATGATTTGGGTGTTCTTTTTTACTTTTAGTTTTTGGTTCTTATTTTCACTTTTTCCGGTACAAGGAAAATGTTCAAAAAATAGATGGGGTTGATGAATGCACACCTATATGATGGTACTGTGAATGACTGATTGTACACTTTGGATGATTGTATGGTATGTGAATATATCTCATTAAAATTGAATTTAAAAAAAAGAAGAAACAAAATTTTCATTATTGCCAGCTGACATGACTTTCTACAAGATGGTCTATAAGAAAATCTAAAAGCATCTGCAGACAGATTTTTAGAATGAGTAACAATACAGCAAGGTGGCTAGATATAAGATCAATTTAAAAAATAAAAAGAGGCTGCCTTGAAGATCGAAAAAGTGATAATGGCAAGTGTGTTGTGTGAGCTGGAATGTGCTGGACAGATGGAAGGCATATTATTCATCTGGACAGCCTGGTTCCCATGGTGGCAGGGCTGATACCGCCAGCTGGAAAAGGAGAGAGTTTGGGCCTCCTTGGCAGCAGGGAGCTAAGTGGAATTTCTCAAAGGCCCCAGCCCCTTTGGGATGGCACGTATTGGTCTCCTGTTATTGAGAATATGTCGTCTGCTGGGAAATTACAGGGCAGCTACTTCCACGTAAGTTGATTTCTTTAGCCCTCATGTCAACATATGAGAGTTACTATCCCCCACAGTACAGGTAAGGAAAATGAAGTAATGTGCTCAAATTCCCACAGCTAGTGGGTGACAAAGCTGGGACTTGAACTTGAGACTCTTGGCTCCAGAGATCTGTCAGCAACCCACAGTTTTTGCTAGAGGCTCTGGCCAGGGGTCTTCAATCTATAGCCCAAGGAATGGGTTTGGGAGAAGTGTGCTCTTGGAAGCTTTTCTTTGTCTTGACCAGAGGTGCAGGTTGACTTTTATTTCAGAGATGAGGAGGCTCCCGGTCTGGTGGGAGAGGTGGAAGGCAGGGGAGAGACGGGGCTCCTTCACTCAGGCCAGATCCCAGCATCATGGCCCCTGCTGCCACCATGATAACAGTGACCATGCACACTTTCCAGAAGGGACCCAGAAGTCAGACGTGGGCTGTGCGCTTGTAGTCCTGCCACTGGACAGTCCTCCTCAGGGTGGAAAGGGAGAGGAGAGAGGACAGATAGTGTCTCTCAACATAATGGAGAGACTTGATAGCCATTTTCCCATCACAGTCTGCCAGTTTCCCTGTCCTGGGAAGAGAGAAAGAAGGAAAGCTAAACCAACAGCTCACTTGCATGGGACTGGATGAGGGGTGAGAGGACAGAGCCTTGCAGGAACCAGGGCAGATTTGGGGTGAGAGAGGACAAAATGTCAAAGAAGGGGAAAATAAAGCCTTTGGGCAATCAACAAATTTTATTAAAAACAAATTTCAGCTCTTTTAAATTTGTTTTTAGGATCAAATTTTCAGTGTGTTCTGGAACCTCCTGGCCCACCAAATCCTCCGTTTCCTGGAATTTTTCACCATCCCCTGTCCCTTTGCCTGAAGTCCCCCCAGTAAGGAACTCATTTGGGTTAAGAAACTGATTCTCAGAAATGCTAAGAGCACTGGAGGGCAAGGGGCAT
>PVKY010015878.1:0-10001 GCA_004027775.1 Bradypus variegatus | reverse complement strand
AGGTTGGGAGGAGACGGCTGGGAGCCAGGCAAGGAGGCTGAGCTGCACTGGTAGGGGAGGCCTGGCACGTGGTGGGGGGCTTGGGGCCGGGGTAAGCAGGGGTGGGCATGATCTACACAGTGACAATACATGTCCTGAGCGCCTGCACCCAACTCACTGTGGGCCTGAGGTCAGGGAAGGCTTCCTGGGGGGTCGTTGGAGGCCTGAGCCAGCTGGCACACCTGGGAAGTGGTGGGTAGGGAGGGTACTCAGGTGGCACCCCGAGTATGCAGAGCTGGAACAGAGCCTCCCGGGCTGCCCCCCATTACCTTCCTGGACGTCTGTGGGGGAGCAGGAGCCCAGGTACCAGGTGGCGGGCAGCCAGCACCCTGGTCCCGAGGGGCTGCCGTCCAGGCCAGAGAGGTGGGTTCAAACAGAAATGAAGCACCCCAAGAGCTGGCAAACATTCAAGGGGCACACAGGCCCAAGAATGAACACCAGGTTTCTGGAAAGTTCTGGGTGCTTTATAACATTTAGGAATGTGCTGCATGTTTATAAGCCACCCAGACTTCTTTTCTGTCTTTTCTTCAGTTTTCTGTTACCAGTGCACCACATCTAAAGTGCACCTGCTTAGCAGACAACAGAGCTTCAGAAGAGGCTCTGTCACTTCAGACCATTCCAGAGGGGTTCGGCACACGTTTCTGGTGGTGTAAATGCGTTGTGTGAAGTGCAGCCCCAGGCTGACCTCCCTTAGCCTTCCGGACACCCCTGAGGTTGCAGATGAGGAAACTGAGGCTCAGAGAAGTTCTTTGCTGCCGGCCTCACAGCCAGCAAGTGCCAGGGCAATGGCTGTGGCCCAGTGTACCCGGCTGCAGAGCTCGCGTTGTTGGACCGATTCTTGCCTGGGCAGATGTGGGCTCTCATGCTGGCTTGTCCTCACATATGAGTGGACCCCTGTGACCGGCCGCTGCCCACCTCCAGGCCCAGGTGGGTGGGAGGGCTGGGGCATGGCCTTGCCGTGCGGTGCCCCCAGCAGCGGATGGGACAGAACAGAGCATGCTGTGTGACCCTCCACAGGTTAGTGACCCTCTCTGTGCTTTGGCTTCTTCATTGGGAACCAGCCAGCCTCCTCCCCAGGCCCTGGCACAGACAGCCGGCTACCTATTGCTGTCAGTGTCGGTGACATGTCACACCAAAGTTGGCTTGTGTTAGCTGGCAAGACTGGGTGCATTTTGAGGTGCTGGGGAGGGTTGGTGGGGGAGGGGAGCAGGATGGTACATCCTGCCCCGACTTTGGGGTTTGGCTTGCAGGTGGCTCATGGCCTTGTGCTGTGCTCTGTCAAGCGAGGGGTGGGTGTGGGTGTGGGTTGGCACCCTTGGGGGATAACCAGGCTGGAATGCATGAAGGAGGGCTTGGAATGTGCTGCCCACCACCCGTTGCCATCTAGCTGGGAAAGCCCCAGATTTGCTGGAAAACAATGGCCCTAGTGATTAGCTTGCACCCCTCCTGGCCCTAAGCTCAGGCTGGATGGGCCCATGTCTGCATCCTTCACTTTGCCCCTGGAAGGCTGCAACCTTCTTCCAGGCCCACGGCTGGTGGCTGGGAATCTCGGGGTTAGAACCTGTCTGCAGGAACCCAGGGTCTGACTTGCCTGACTAGGGACCCGGCCTTCCTCCTGCCCTGCAGGGGACAGCTGGCATTTTCTCTGATGGTGCAGTGGCTTGGGTGTCAGGCAGTTGTGCGACATCTGCCATCCTCTGTCTCTTTGGCCAGTGGGTTAGACTCAGTTCCCAGCACTCCCTCGAGGTTTCCTGAATGGGGTTGGGGTGGGGGGCGGCCACGGAGCCTCCCCCGGCTGCTACGCATCGTCTGATGGAGGCGGCCTGGGTGGCTGGAGGGCGGCAAAGCACCCAGGCTCGCAACAGCAGGGGGCCTGTCACCACCTCCAGCTTGACGTGCCCCAGAGAGGGCAGTGGCTGCGGGGTGGGCCCCCCAAGGGGCTGTGGCTTCCATAGAGGGCCTGGCCACCCAGCAGCCACGGGCAGGGTGGGGGGCCGCCCCCCTGGAAGCTGGGGGACAAGGGACCCGTTGGTGCGGTCCACAGAAGCCAGTGTCCTGGGGCCGAGGACAGGGTTGGGGGTGCCTGGCTTGGCTGCTGGCCCGGAGAGCTGGGCTTAAGGACAGCTGACAGGCCGGGGCTGGGCCGGACCAGGATCCTGTTTTTGTGTCATTTTCTGGGTCCCTGGAGTAGGGAAGTTCTGAGCCAGAGTCACTAGATTTCCTGTTGATTTCCGGCCTCTTCCAAGACCCTCCGGGCCTCGTTCTCGAACAGGGGTGGGGAGGACTTCCTCCCGGCCACCTCGGGGGGTGCTTCGGGAGAGGGCGGGCTGCGGGGCTCCGAGAGCTCTCAGGGAAGGAAACGGGGCCTGCACGGGCAAGGCCCAGCCCAGCCCTTGTGGCGCTAGCGGGCGCTCAGCCTAGAAACGACGCTTCAGCAAACCCAAAGCTTCAGGGTCCTTGGAAGAGACAGTGCTGGGGCAGGGAGACCCCGGACTGGGGCAGTCCGAGGGGAGAGCTCAAGAGGGCAGCTTATGAGGCAATTAGGGGAGTGTCGAGTGGGGCGTTAACAACGGCTGGTTGGCACTGAAGTTCTTCATTACGTGAGAGGGTCTTACAAAGTGGGGAAGGGGTCCACGCTGGTTAGTATGGTACCCTTGACCACTTTTAAGAGGCTGCCCTACGGGACAGACACTGGCTTCTCACTAAATGTTGCCAAGCTGTAACTTTACAGCGCTGTCTTCTCCTTCCTCGGAAAGTCCCATCCTTGGTTGATTTTTACCTTCTGGAAAGCCTCTGCCCTGTCTCAGAAAGGGGTCTCTTCCGGCGACTCCCAATGCAGGCGGCTGCCTCGTTTTACCTAACACGATCTCGTGGGAGCCCACAGGCGCTGGGAGCCTGGCTGGGTCGAGGCCGCCAGGTGTTGAACTTCCCTTTTGTCTTGGGTCCTCCCCGAGTCCTGCCGCCACCCACGGGGTCCCCTCCTCCTTACCTGTTTTTTAATGCAATTTTATTGAGATATAATCACATAACATACGGTCATTCAAAGAGCACAATCAGTTGTTCACATAACTGTCATATAGTTGTGCTTGCATCACCACAATCAAACTTTGAACATTTTCAATACTCCGAAAAATAGAATAAAAATTAAAATAAAAAAGATCATACAAAACATCCCATCCCCTCATCCCCCCATTGTCCATTTATTTTTTTAATATAGTTTAACTGAGATACATTCACACACCCCACAGTCACCCACAGCGCACAATCGATTATTCCCAGCACCATCGTACAGCTGTGTGTTCATCACCAGAGTCAATTTTTAAACCCTTTTGCCTCACTCCAAAATAAAAACAAAAGCAAAAAAGAACACCTAAATCTTTCCATCCCCTCCTCCCACTCTGTTGTTCATCTAATTTTTGCCCCCATTTTCCCACTCATCAGTCCACACACTGGATAAAGGGAGTGTGAGCTGCAAGGTTTTCACAATCACACAGTCACACTGTGCAATCTACACAGTTATATAATTATCTTCAAGAATCAAGGTCACTGGGCTGCAGTATGAGAGCTTCAGGTGTTTCCCTCTAGCCATTCCAGCACACTAAACACTAAAAGGTGGTGTCTGTGTAGCACATAGGAGTACCCTCCAGAGTGACCTCTTGACTCCATTTGAAATCTCTCAGCCACTGGAACCCTTCTTTGCTTCATCTCTCTGCCTCCTTTTGGTCAAGAAGATCCTCTCAATCCCACAGTGCTGGGTCCAGGCTCATCCCCAGGAGTCATTTCCCACATTGCCAGGGGGATTCACACCCCTGGGAGTCATGTCCCACGTAGGGGGGAGGCAGTGAGTTCACCTGCTGAGTGGGCTTAGAGAGAGCCACCTCCTTACCTTCTGAGGCTCTTACAGTCGTAGGTATGGACGCAGGAGGTGGCTTTGGCTCCCGAGTACACCCGAGGCCGGGCCGAGGCACGCAGAAGCCCACCATGCCTGGCAAAGCTTGCCGAGGAGGCTGTTGCTGCCACGGGGGGACCCCCACAGCAGAGAAAAGAAGAAATCCCACCTGCCCACAGCCCACACCAGAGCCCTCAGCTCCTTCTGCCCCGGTGCCCCTGGGCTCCTGTTCTCTGTCATTGAGTTCCTTGCCATCCAGGAGCTGTCCTCTCTCGGGAGCCAGGATCCCCATCTTGCCATTCCTCTCGTGATTCTGTGGCTGCGAGCGAGGGAACATGCTGGAAGGATAGTCTCGAAGGCAGTCACTTGAGGGCTGCACCCATGGTGGACATGACCAGTCAATGGCGTCCCTCCTTGCTCAGCCTGGAAGTCCTTCTCAGCCCAGCTGCCCAGGGCTGAATGGACCTTTGGGTCTTGGAGGGCTGCAGCGACAACTGGGGTGTCCCAGGTACCTCCTGGCCACACTTCCGAGTCCAGCACGGCTGTCCCTGGCCAGGTCTCAGGACCGCTGAGTTGCAGTCTGTCTGGGGCTGGGTCAGGGTAGATGTTTTCCCTTGGGTTGGATTTGAGCCCCACTCCTCCCAGAAGGAAGCCCACCTCTTACCCTGGGGGCAGGCTGCACCCCAAAGAGCCACACTGTTGCCTTCTCCATAGAGGGAGGGTTGCAGGTTTGGGGTGAGCCAGGGTTTTGAAGAACCATTGAAGTCTGCCTGACCTGGGTTCAAAGCCAGATTCTGTTACCTGCTGGGTGAGCATGGACAAGTTACTTGTCCTCTCTGAGCCTTGGGGCCGCATCTAGAAAACGGCAGTGACGGTAGGAGCTTCAGGAGTGCCTCGTGGGTCAAATGAGGATGCTGAATCAGAGCTGGCACAGGGGGAAGCTGAAGCCCGAGGGTCCCTCTGAGGCTGTGACGATGGGGCAATAGAGACCCCCTAGCTGATCCTAGGACCCAGTGGCCAGCCAAGGACTGAATCATTTGTGGGGGCTCACTGTGGCCAGACAGCTGGCCGGGGGCTTTATGTGCATCCTGTCACCTGCCCACTCACATCCCAATGTGACAGTGGCATCGAGGGTCCCCCTTTCATGGTGGGGAGTCGGGGCCCGGAGAAGTGGCGTCACTGGACACGAGCTTCCTGGTTCAGCCTGGTGGCTCTGACCAGGGGTGTGTGCCCTTGGCCTCGCCCCTGCCTGGGTTTGACCTCCAGGTGGGTACTGGGGACCTCAGGGTGTGGTGGGCAGATGGAGGGTGTCGGGGTCTGGGGCTTGTGTTTCTCATCTGGGCTTCGTCCCCTCCACGGTGAGACCAGGGAAGGTCCCCGACCGTGCCTATCTGGATGGATAGTTGTTGGGGAGCACCAAGCCCAGGGCACACGGCGGCAGCAGGCGTATGTGGGGGCAGCCGGGACTTGGCCTTGAACGCGTAGCAGTGGACGAGCCCCCACGGGAGTGCAGGGCCCCCACCAAGGCGAGATGAGCTCTTCAGTTTCCCCACCCCAAAAAGCACACCCTGATGGTCAAGGCCAGGCCAGGGCCCTGCCGTTTGCCACCTGTTCCTGTTTGCTAAAGCTGCCGTTATGCAAAACACCAGAAATGGACTGGCTTTTATACAGGGGATTTATTAGGTTACAAATCTACAGTTCAGAGGCCATAAAAGGCATCAACAAGAAGATCCCTTCACTGAAGAAAGGCCGATAGTGTCTGGGACCTCTGTCAGCTGGGAAGGCAGGTGGCTGGTGTCTGCTGGTCCTTTGCTCCAGGTTCCGGTCTCAAAATGTCTCTGGGCCTCTGTCTCTCTTAGCTTCTCTCTCTCAGCCCCTGTGCATCTTTGCTTGTTCTCTCAGGGCGTTTCTCTCTAAGCATCTGGGGATCCTCTCCTGGCTTCTCTGGGGCAAACTCTGGGCTTCATTTCTTAGCTTAGCATCTCCAGACTTCTTCTTGTCGGCATCTCCAAGCGTCTGGGTCTGTGTTGGCCCCTGAGCTCTCTTAAAGGGCTCCAGTAAAATTATCAAGACCTATGTTGAATGGGCAGATCACATCTCGATGGAAATGATCTAATCAAAAGGTCTCACTCACAGGTGGGTGGGTCACATCTCCATGGAAACAACCTAATCAAAGGTCCCACCCATAAGTCCTCATCCACAAGGTTGGATTAAAGAACACGGTCTTTCCTGGGGTACCTACGAGTTTCAAAATGGCACACAGAGCCTTGGCCCTGACCTTCCATTCCTTCTCTATCCTCCAGCAACATGTCCAACGCCTTGGCCAATGCCGTGTGCCAGCGCTGCCAGGCCCGCTTCGCCCCTGCCGAGAGGATCGTCAACAGCAACGGGGAGCTGTACCATGAGCACTGCTTCGTGTGTGCTCAGTGCTTCCGGCAGTTCCCTGAGGGCCTCTTCTACGAGGTGAGGACGCCCAGCCTGAGGGAGCCCAGCTTTGCCTCCTGCCCCTCAGAGTCGCACAGCTGCGTGGGTAGCTTAGGGGTTGTAAGATGAGGCACCAGGGCCGGGGAAGGCCCCACAGAGGAGGCTGCATGTGGGCAGGCCTGCGGGTGCGAGGGGACGGGCGACTCGCATTTCTGCAGGAAGAGCGTTTTGCAGAGGGCAGGACCTGTGCAAAGGTCCTGGGGTGGCAGCGGGCTGGGGTGTCTGAGGAATGGCCAGGAGGCCAGTGCAATCGAAGCAGAGGAGACGCAGGGGTGGGGGCAGAGGGCCCCGGGGGTGGGGGTGCAGGGGAGGGTATGGACCATGGCGGGGCCTTTGCCCTCCCCCTTTTTTGAGGTTTGGACATATTTATTGAAACACACAGGTGATTAGCAGAGAAACCAACTGGCAGTGTATTACGTCTTGCCACTATCTTGAATGTATCATTTAAACATTAGAATATTTCATAACTCAGACTCTGGTCAAAAAAAATCAAGAGAGAATCATTTAGTACATTTTTGAGTTGCTGAATTAAACAGCAGCGATCCCTGCCTATCCAGAACCCCCTCGTGTTGAAGATCGAGGCATCTGTGGAGCTAGTCGTGTGTGGCAGTGGACAGAAGAGACAGGGGTGGTACACACCTCCAAGGTGGGGGCAGAGCTGGCAGGAGAGGTGGGCACGTCCCAGGGGCGGGGATGGCCGAGAGCTGCCCAGTGGGCCGTGAGGTGGGGGGATGACCCCGGTCGTCCCTTCTCTGTCTCTATCACACACCCTGTGGTTTTAGGAGACTGCTGAGGTCTGACAGCCGGACTGTGGTAGCCTTGGCAGGGGAACCCTGAGAAGGCAGGTGGGCCCCCTGTTGGTGGTTGTGGGTAAGGTGGGTATGGGGTGTGGGACTGGGGCCCGAGGTGGGTGCAGGGCTCCCTGGGTTCCTTGGGGACTGCAAACTGAACCTCTGCACCCGTCTCTGCTCCACTCGGCTCCACTGACGGGTCAGCCCTCCCTCTGCAGCCTGAGCAGGAGAGCGAGCAGGGGGTCAGCCACAGCCTGATGTTGGAAAGGGTCGCTCTGGTGGCTGGGATAGACCGGAAGGGGGCAGATGCTGGAGGCCGGGCGGGAGGCCACCGCTGTAACCCCGAGGAAGGCGAAGCAGCCCGGCCCGCCCACGTGGGCTTATGGGAGCAGCAGATGTGTTCCACTGGCTGGTGAGCCCCTTGTTGGAACAGTCATTATTAAAAACTCAACGATATACACTTACACCCAAATGCATTACACTGAGGAACGGTGCAAATTCTCAAACTTGCCCCCTCCCAATTATTTTATGACATTTGTGATTATTTAGGCTTTCCGAGGTTATTTACATCTAGTGTGCCTGGGGTGGAGCACCATATAATGGTGGCTGTCATGAATTTCTTGTGACTTCCACATTCAGGCATGTCGATAGCTTAAAACTGGCCATGGAAGGGGTATTTTCAGCGTAGAAATGGGCAAATGCCATCCATGAGTCCCTCACCCCCACGCAGCACCACTGGAGGTTGCCCTGGGCACGGTGGCAGGTGGCAGGCGTGTTGGGATTGGCTGACGGGCGACGTGCGTGTGATCTGCCTGCAGAGCGGCTGGTTCCCACGGTGCCGTCTCGCCCCCTGAGAAGGACCGGCCCACCCAGAGGCAGGGGGAGGGGTGGGCAGGGTCCCCAGGGGTGGCCGTGTGCCGAGAACGAAACCCGGGACGCAGAAGGTCCTCAGGCAAGAGTTGCTGAGTAGTTTCACCCCTGGTGCCACTACAGGTTGCTGTGTCCAGCTGTCTCTCGCTGCAGCCAAGAGGACATGCATTTTTCAAAAAGGCAATAGAATTTTCAGTGGAGAGGAAGGCAGGGGCAGGCTTCGGCCGTGCTTGGGGCTGCGGCTGGGACCCTCTCTACTCGGGCGGGGACGGCTGCCCAGCTGGCACCTCACTAGCTCCGGCTGGCTGTAGGGCTTGGATCTCCTCCCGTGGCCCCCCTGCCCCTCCTGTGACCTCCTGGGGGAGCTGGGCTTCTCAGAGAAGCCCCCCAGGGAAAAGCTCCAAGAGACACACAGAGTTCAAAGTTGATCTCATCCCTCCCTCCTAGCTGAACACCCACCCACCTGCTATCAGGAGCCACGGCCGAGGTCTCTGGCATACAGCCCTGGCCATGGGGGCCTGGTTGTGCTGCCCCCCCAACCCCAGCTCCTAGCCTGCTAACCCAGCTTCTCTGTCTTTGCATTCCTGCCACGTCCTACAGGTCAATCCCTTCCTATCTCCAGGCCTTGAACCCTCTCAGTATTCCCAACCCCTGCTGTCTTTCAACTCTGTGCCACCTCCTCCAGGAAGCCCTCCTGGGGGTGCCCCCCCACCTGCTTCCTACAGTGGTAGCAGCTGCATATAGGGGGTTCTCGCCCAGCCTCCTGGAGGGCAGGCCCTGATCCTGACAAGGATTCAGTCAGTGCAGGCCCTGGGACTGACGGGCAACTTCTTTGTCCTTTCCCTCCTGGCCCCCTTTGCAGTTCGAAGGCCGAAAGTACTGTGAACATGACTTCCAAATGCTGTTTGCTCCTTGCTGCGGTGCCTGTGGTAAGGGCTGGGGTCAGCCCCTGGCCTGCCCTGCCGGGATGAGGGAGGGGCGGGCAGGATCCCGGGGAGCACCCAGGACTGGCCGGGGCTGGCAGCTCTTCGCTGACCACCCCTCCCGGCCCCTCTCCAAGCACCAGGACTTAGATCTGTGCTTGGGGCAGGGAGCCCTTGGAGCCAGGCAGGTGGGGTCTGGGATGGAGCCCAAGGGCGGGCAGGGGCCGGCGAACAGGAGGCTGCCACGCCAGGAGGGCCCTCTCCCCCTCTCCTCTTCTCTCCTCTCCAGGCGAGTTCATCATCGGCCGCGTTATCAAAGCCATGAGCAACAACTGGCACCCCGGATGCTTCCGCTGCGAGCTCTGCGACGTGGAGCTGGCTGACCTGGGCTTCGTGAAGAATGCAGGCAGGTGAGCTGGGCGTCCGGGCTGGCAGGGGGGTGCGTGGCCGCTGCTTGCAGCCATGTTCCAGGACTGGGCGGTCTGCAGGAGCCGAGCCGTGTTGGGCAGGAGAAGGAGCTTTGAGTTCACGCCCACCTGGCAGTCCTGCCTGCACCCACGTGGCTGAATGCTGCTGGAGAGAAACCACTTGACGAGGCTGCCCGAGCTTTCAGTTTACAGGCTGCATGGGCACTTGGTGCTAGGTTTCCTTAGCTGGGTTCATTTCCCGCCTTCCAGGAAGGCTTGCTCTTTTCCCTTCGGCCCCCTCCTGCCCCTGTCCTCACTTTGCAAGCTCTGGGGGTGCCCCTGCTCCACCCCACCCACCCTCCCCTCCCCTCCACAATGGAGGCGCCTCTGCAGGCCCAGCTCACCCGCTCGGGCCTCCTCGAGGGCTTGTGGCTCCAGGTGGCTCTCTCTGCCCCTCTCCAAAGAATCAGCCCTGGGAGTCCTCCCGAGCTGTCCTCCCTCTGCAGGGCAGCTGGGCTGACATCCCTGCAGCCCTGCCCAGCCTGCCTGCCTCCCCTCACCCCAGTCCGGTTGGGGTCCCAGTGACCTTCGTGTTGGC
>PVKY010015877.1:0-10010 GCA_004027775.1 Bradypus variegatus | reverse complement strand
TGAGGTTCCAGATGGGATTATAGAAGGCATTTTTCATCTCTGTCACGTTTATGGAGAGACAAGGAGTTGCTTGTCTTTTCCTACATTTCTACTTTCTTGTTGCTGTCTCCACCTTTCCCACTAAAGCCTTTAACATAATTTATAGTTAATTTCCTTGTTGGATAGTTCTAAAATTTGGGTTTGTTATCTGAGTTTAGTTTTATTCATCACTTCTTTCTTGAAGATTTTTTTATTCTCTTGCTTTTTTTGAATGGTAATATTTGGCCAAAAGCCAGACATTCTGTAGGCTGGTAAAATGGGAGAACAATAGTATTTATGCTTCACTAATGGCACTCCTCTTCTGCTAGGCTTTTGATGTGGGAGGTGGAGTCAATCTTAGTCTGTAGTTGACTTGGGTTTGGATTTTATTATTCAGTTTCAAAATTTCTAGAATTTACAAAAACTCTACCTACCAAGCAAAAACTGCAACTTCCTCCCCTCCTCATCTCTGGGTAGCCTCTAATCTACTTTTTATCCCTAAGAACTTGCTACTTCTGGATATATAACTCGAATCATATATTATGTTTCTTTATGTGCCATGCTTTTTTCACACAATAATGATTTCAAGGTTCATCCATGTTGTAGCTTACATAAGAACTTACAGCTTCCTTAGGGCTGAATGATATTCCATGGGATGTATGTACAATACCTCAATTATCTGTTCACTCTTGATGGACACTTGGGTTGTTTTCACCTCTGGCTATTGTGAATAATTCAACTGAGAACAGTAGTGCACAAGTATCTCTTTGAGTCCCTGTTTTCAGTTCCTCTGGGTATATACCTGGTAATGGAATTGCTGGGTCATATGAACATTCTATGTTTAACTTTTGTGGAATGCCATATTATTTTGCACATTGGCCACACCATTTCACATTCCCATCAACAATGCATGTGGATTCTATTTCTCCACATTCTCACCAACATATTATTTTCCATTAAAGAAATTCTTATCCTAGTGAGTATGAAGTGGAATCTCATTATTTTTTCATTTGCATTTCCATCATGGCTGAAGATGTTGAACATCTTTTGATGAGACTTTTGGCCATTTATATGGCTTCTTTGGAGAAATGCCTGTTCAATTCCTTTGTGCAGCATTTTTTCCAATTCAATTTTATTGAGATATATTCACATACCATTCAGTCATCTACAGTGTACGATCAGTTGTTCACAGTACTGTCCTGTAGTTGTTCATTCATCATCAAAATTAATATTTGAACATTGTCATTACTCCAAACAAATAAAAATAAGAAAAAAATACAAGTAAAGGAGAATACCCAAAACATCCCACCCCTACCCCCTTCTATTATTCATTTGACTTTTTTCCATTTTTCTACTCATGTTTCCATACACTGGATAAAGGTAGTGTGAGCCACAAGATTTTTATAATCACACAGTCACGCTGTATAAGCTACCAAGTTATACAATAACCCTCAAGATTCAAGGCTACTGGGTTGCAGTTCAGCAGTTTTAGTTATTTCCTCTTAGCTATTCCAATACACTAAAAACTAAAATGGGGTGTCTACATAATGCATAAGAATACCATCCAGAATGACCTCTTGGCTCCATTTGAAATCTCTTAGCCTTTGAAACTTCACATTGTTTCATTTCTCATCTCCCTTTCATTTCTCTTCCCCCTTTTACTCAAGAAGGCTTTCTCAATCCCATGATGCTGGGTCCAGGCTCATTCCTAGGAGTCATGCCCCATGTTGCCAGTGATATTTATAACCCTGGGAGTCATGGGCCACATGGGGGCTGTAAGTCTACCTGCTCAGTGTTTGACCAGCATTTACTTGGTTTTTCTTTATGTTACTGAACTGTGGGAGTTATTTAAATATTCCAGATGCGAAGCCCTTATCAGAATATATGACTTGCAACTATTTTTTCCCATTCTTTGGGTTGCTTTTTGCTTTCTTGATAATGTCTGATGCACAGAAATTTTTATTATGATAATGGCCCATTTAACTACTGTTACTTTTATTTCTTGGGCTTTTAGTGTCATCTCTAAGAATCCATTCCAAATGTAGGGTATATAGGTTTCCACTTCTGTTATCTTCTAAGAGTTTGTGGTTTCAGGTCTTATATTTAGGCCTTGATACACTTTGAATGAATGTTTGTGTATGGTAAAAGACAGGGGTCCAATTTCATTCTTTTGCATGTGTATATCTAGTTACCACAGCACCATTTCTTGAAGAGATTATTCTTTCCAGATCACATGTACATGGAACCTTTGTTGAAAATCAATTGCCCGTATGTGTGTAGGACTATTTCTGGCTCTCAATTCTATTACTTTCATCTACATCCATATCCCCCATGCCAGTACTATGCTGTTTTGATGACTGCAGTTTTGTAGTGAGTTTTGAAATTGGGGGTGCAAGCCTTCCAATTTCATTCTTCTTTTAAAAATGTTTTGGCTAGATGAAGCCACTTGCCATACTGTATGAACTTGAAGATCACATATTTTTTTCTGCAAAATAAGACTGCTGGAATTTTGATAGGGATTGCATTTAATCTGCAGATAACTTTGGGTAGTATTGATATCTTATTAATTATCTTAGTAATTAAGTATTGATATCTTAATTAAGTATTGATATCTTAGTAATTATCTTAGTAATTAAGTCTTCCAATCCACAAATAAGGGATATATTGTCATTTATTTTGGTCTTCTTTGATTTCTTTCTGCAAAGTTTTGTAGTTTCCAGTGTACAGGCTTTTATGTCTTCTTTGTTAAATCATTTTTAGATATATTACTCTTTTCTGTGCTATCATATATGGATTATTTTCTAACTTCCCATTTTGGATTGTTCATTGCTAGGGTACAGAGATACAATAGGGTCTTATGTTGATTTTTACCCTGAAACTTTACTAAATTCATTTGTTACCCCTAGTAGCTTTCTTTGAATGCCTTGGGATTTCCATAAATGGGATCATATCATCTGGGAATAGAGATGGTTTTACTTCTTCCTTTCCATCTTGGATGCCTTTACTTTTTTCCCTAATAGCTCTGCTAGAATTTCTTGTCTTGTTTGTGTTCTTATGGGGAAAGCTTTCAGTCTTTCAACATAGAGTATGATAGCTCTGAGCATTTCATAAATGGCCTTTATTGTGATGAGGGTGTTTCCTTCTCTTCCAAGTCTTAGAAGGTTTTCCCCATGAAGCTGTTTTGAATTTTGACAAATCCTTTTCTGTTTATTGAGATGATATGTGTTCTGGGTTTTTTGTTATCATATTAATGTGGTGGAGATGATCATGTATTGTTTGCATTTGTTGTCGTTGTTATTCTATTAATGTGTATTACATTTATTTTCTTATGTTAAAACTCAGAAGCATCCCTAGGATAAATCCTACTTAATCATTGCATATAATCCTTTTAATATGCTTTTGCATATGGCTGGCTAATATTTTCCTGAGGAATTTTGGCTCTCTGTCCATGAGAGAAATTGGTAGATAATTTTCCACTATTGTGCTTTGTCTGGTTTAGTTTGAGGGAGATGCTGTCCACATAGAATGAGTTAGTGAGTGTTCCCTCCTCTTCAATTTTTTGGAAGAGTTTGAGAAGATTTTATGTTAATTCTTCTTTAACTGCTCAGTAGAATTGAACAGTGAAATCATTTGGTCCATAACTTTTCTTTCTTGTGAGGAATTTTGGTTGCTGATTCAATCTCTATAATTGTTACAGGAGTTTAATTACTTTTTGGGTCAGTCTAGATAATTTGTGTTTCTAGGAATTTGTCCATTTCATCTTGATTATCTAATTTGTTGGCATACAATTGTCCATTTTATTCCTTTTTTATTTTTGCATTTTGTATTTTTTAATTTTTTATTGGGAGCTTTAACATATATACATAACAATGATAAATTTCAAAGTATGATTTCACAAGTAGTTGGAGAACAATTTTGAAAGAATGTCATGTCCTGTTTCACAGTTCCACAACTTCAGCCATTTCCATTATTGTAAAGTATAACATACATATATGCAGAAAGGTATCAACTCTTGATGTATAGCTCAACATGCAATTACATGAGTAATTTCCAAAATTGTTATGGATTGCCATTCCACAATCTCAGTCCCATCCCTTCCCTATTATGCAATACAACAAGTATACGGAAAGTTGAAGACCTTTAAGGCAAATTCCAATAAGCAGACTAACAAAGCCAACGTGGCAGGTGATCTCACTGCACCCCCCCTACATGGGACCTGACTCCCAAGAGTATAAACATCCCTGGCAATGCAGGATATAACTCCCAGGGATGAATCTGGATCCAGCATCATGGGATTGAAGAAATCTTCTTGACCAAAAAGGGAGTGTGAAATGAAACAAAATAAAGCTTCAGTGGCTGAGAGATTTCAATTGGTGTAGAGAGGTCACTCTGGTGGACATTCTTATACACTATATAGGCAACACTGTTTAGGTTTTATTGTATTGGAATAGCTAGAAGTAAATACCTGTAACTACCAAACTCCAAACCAGTAGACTTGACCCTTGAAGATAACTGTATAACAATGTGGATTACAAGGGGTTGCATCATTATTGTGAAAACCTTGTTGATTGCACTCCCTTTATCCAGCATATAGATAGATGAGTAGAAAAATGGGGCAAAACCTAAATGAAATAAAGGGTGGGAGGGGGTAGATTGGGTGTTCTTTTTTCTTTTTTTTAATTCTTATTCTCATTCTTTCTGGTATAAGGAAAATGTTCAAAAATAGATGATGAATACACAAGTATATGATGGTACTGTGAACAGTTGATTGTACACCATGGATGATTGTATGGTATATGAATATATCTCAATAAAACTGAATTTAAAATTAAAAAAGGGCATTATTGGGACATAAGAAAAATTTGTAATATAGAATAATATAGAATTTATATATGTTAAAAGTATAGAACTTGATAACTGCACTTAAGGTGATTACATAACTGAATATCCTTGTTTGTGGGAAATGTACATCAAAGTATTATGTGTTCAATGAGTATGATTTATGCAAAAGCTCTCAACTGTCAGAAAGTATATACATGGGGGATGGAGACAGGAAGAGGGAGAAAGGGGGAGATAGAATGATAGAGGAGAATAGATATATAGAATGTTAAAATTTGTGGATCTGGGGGAATGGGGATATGTTGGGTTTCAATGAATGGGGTTTGTATTATTTTTGCAACTGTCCTGTATGTTTGAAATTATTTCAAAATAAAAAGTTAATAAAAAAGGCCAGTAAATCAGTAGTATAGACTTGTGCTACATGTTGTGGAAAATGAAATGGGAAACATTGTTACCTTGCTGTTGCATTAGAATTGCACTGAGTCTCTCCTAAAGTTTTATAATTATAAAACCAAAGGATCATTATAATGCATTAGTTTGGGTAATTATTGACCTGATTTAGATCAAGGTAAACTCAGTTTCTTTTCATCAAATTGTAATTATTCTTTATCCAAGACCTTTTGAGAGCTACATTCCCTTTGATAAGAGGGGAATGAATGCGTTTTTCTAAAATAGTGTGTATATTTATTAAGTAACACAGATCCTTAATTGTAAACTGAATTTTCACTTTCATGAGGTCCCTGGAGGATTGCACTCTGTAATTGAACAATGCCTTAATGAATGTAATTTGGTGGCACCACTTGCTAATGTGACTAGTTCCTACTGTTTAATTCATTTCAAAATTGGACAGCATCAAATATGGAAACATAATTACACTGTGTGAAAATAAGCCCCTAAGATTTCCAGATGTGAAAGAAGAAAGCTTGTGGGCATGTAATTAAGAGAGAGGGGAAAATTTGACCCACATTTTTTGAGATTCAGGGATCAACCTCTATATCTGGCTATGGATCAATTCATCTCCTTGTGTTCTAGTTTGCTAATGCTGCCAGAATGCAAAACACTAGAAATGGATTGGCTCCTATAAAAGGGGTTTACTTGGTTTCAAAATTACAGTCTTAAGACCTTAAAGTATCCAAGGTCAGTCAGCAATAATCAGTTACTGCCACTGGAGGATGGCCAATGGTGTCCAGAAAACCTCCATCAGCTGGGAAGTCTGGTTCTGTTCCAGAGTTCTGACCCCAAAATGGCTTTCTCCCAGGATATTCCTCTCTGGGCTACAGTTCTTGAAAAATGTCACTCTTAGTTGTTCTTGGAAAATTTTTCCTCTCCACTTCTCTGGAGCAGAAGTCTTCTTTCAGTGGCCATGTTCAAACTGTCTCTCATCTGCAGCTACTCTCAGCTTCTGTGCATTCTTCATAGTGTCCCTATTGGCTGTAGTTCCTCTTCAAAATGCTACTCTCAGTTGCTCTCCAAAATGTCACTCACAGCTGCACTGAGTTCCTTTCTTTTGTCAGATCATTTATATTGGCTCCAATGATTTAATTTAGACCCACCCTGAATGGGTTAGGGCAACACCTCCATGGAAACCATCCAACCAGTCACCACCCACAGCTGGGTGGGACCCATCTCTATGGAAACACCCAAAGGATTCCAATCCAATCAATGTTAAAATGTCTGTCCCACAAGACTGCATCAAAAACATCACTTTTTCTGGGGGATGTAATACATTCAAATTGGCATACCTTGAATCTGTGCCAGATGGAAAGAAGAAAGATAAAGACTGCGACTATATAACTCAGTGAAACCTAGGGTGCTGAATGATTATAATAAAAGGTAGAAATATGTTTTTTCATGAGGGATAACAAATGAATGTCAACTTTGCAAGTTGTTAAAATAGGGAAGTATTGGGGGAAAGTACAATCAATGTAATCTAGAGACTATAATTAACACAAACTTGTATTATACTTCCTTTAATGTAACAAAGACAATATGTCAAGGTAAATGCATATGAGAGGGGGCATAAAGGACGAGTATGGGACTTGGCATTGGCAATGTTGTCTGACTCTTTATTCTACTTTAGTTTAATGTTATCTTTCCTTTTGCTGCTTCCTAGCTGTCATTTTTTTCTCTTTCTTTTTATTTTTGTTTTGCCTCTCTACCTTCTTTGACTCTTCTACCTGCTTTGTGGAAGAAATGGAGATGTCCTTATGTAGGCTGTGGTGAGGGTGGTGAATACATAAATAAGTGACTATACAGAGAACCATCAATTGTTTACTTAAGATGGAAGGTATGGTGTGTGAACAAAACTATCTTAAAAACATGTATTGAGAAGAAACCTTGAGGGCAATATACTGAGTGAAATAATTCAGACACATCAGGACAAATATTGCAGAATCTCACTAATAGGAACTAATTATAACATGTGAACTAATAGGCATGAAATATAAATTCCCAAGCTTTAGAATGAGGGCAAAGAGAGGGGAGTAGTTGCTTATTATAAGCATAATGTTCTACTGGGTCGAACTTAAATGTTTGGAAATGAGCAGAGGTGAGAGTAGCACATTGTAAGAATAACTAACAGTGCAGAATGGTGTGTGAATGTGGTGAAAAGGGGAAGCTCAGAGTCATGTATGCCACCATAAGTAAAGTGGAGATTAAAAGATGGGAATGTATAAAACAGTGAACCTTGTGGTGGGCAATGTCTGTGGTTAACTATGCATATTATTACAAATCTCCTTCATGAACCAGAACAAATGTATGACAACATAACTAGAAGTTAATAATAGAGGGTCATATAGGGAAAAATATACTTATTGCAAACTGTATACTGCAGCTTATAGTATTTTAACATTCTTTCATAAATAGAAACAAATGTACTATGCCAATACTGTGAATCACCAATCAAGAGAGGTGGTTAGGGATATGGGAGGATTTGTTTCCACTTTTGTCTTTATTTCTTTTCTGCAGTAATGAAAATTCTAAAAATTGAAAAATTTAATTGTAGTGATGGATGCACAGACTTATGATGGTACCAGGGGCAATTGATTGTACACTTTGGATCTCTGGATAATTGTATGGTATGTGAGCAAACACAATAAAAAATGTGATAAAAAAAATTCAATGAACAGGTATAGAGCAAATCCCATAGGATGCTATAGGCTACAGTTCCACCATGTGATTTCCTTCCTTCCAGCCTGTTTTCTTTTATAATCCTTTCATTTCTGTAAGGTCAGAATGTAAGTCACTATTTTCATTTTTTATTTTAGTTATTGGGGTCTTTTCTCATTTTTGGAGGTGGGTACTGTGTAACTAATGACTTCTTAATTTCAATGATCTTTTGAAAAACTAAATTCTAATTTCCCACATTCTCTTAATTGTTTTTCTATTCTGTATTTCCTTTACCTATGTTCTAATCTTGTATCCTTCCTCCTGGTAACTTTAGATTTAGTCTTCTTTTCTTGATAAACCTCCTCAAATTGTGAAGCTTCATTATTGATTTGAGTCCTTTGAAACTTATTAACTTATCCAGCTGTGATATGTGCAATTCTGTGACATCTTGGGGGCCCTGAGGATGCACCTCCCACCTGGCCTTGGCCTCTGCAAGGGTGCACAGTGGGAGGACTCAGAGAGCAGCAGGAGGTTGTGTGGTGCAGTGGGCAGTGGCTGCCCTGTGCACTTTCACCTTAGAATCAGGGGAATCCCATGGGAATGGCCCAACCCCTTCCAGTAGAAACCCAACTCCATCAGGCTTGGCAAACTGCCAAATTCCTCCCTCCAATGCCACCACCACTGCCACCACCACCTGCCCACACATATGCACAGAAAACTCTGGAGATCAAAACCAAAGATCAAAGGTGGTGCTCCAGGGCAGGACTGGAGCATGGGCATGGCCCTGACCCTGGCACCTGGACCTCTGCAGCTGTGAGGGCAGATGTGCCTGGAGCAAGTGTTCAGTTCCAGAAATGGCAGCAGGGAGTGGCAAGTCCAGGAGCCCAGGGTGAATCCCTGTGGAGGTGTGAGTGTGCGCTGACAAGTATTGGGGTGCTGGGCAGGTGTGGTCCCACTTGGTGTGTATGCCCAGAGGGTTTCCCCCACTCTGTTCCCCTCCCTAAATGCAGACCTGGAAAGGCCAGGGTCCAAATCAAAGCCAGGTGGACCCCAGATGAATCTGTTTCAGATCTTATGTTCTTGGTTCCAGTCCCGACTGTCCATGTGCAGTGTTGGCCTCCAACTTTGCCTCCCCAGGCCCACCCCAGCCTCTACATAGTCTGGTGGGTAGGTTTCTCCCCTGGAGGAAACAGGGTTCCTTAGGAGCCCTCCCCACAGTGGATTTCTAGAAGCTTCACTCCTTGAAGAAAGGGAGACTGGTTCTAAGCCCCTTATCTGAAGTTCAGAGCCTCCTTCACTGGGGTGCAGGGACCAGCACAGTGGACCTGGGCCTGCACCAAAGACCAGAGTCAGGGCCTGGAGAAAGACCAGTAAAATCTGGGAGGTGGGGGTCTGGAGATTAGATTGAGCCTCCCTGGTGAGGGTAGCTTGGAAAGGAAAAGGAAAGCAGCAGATGGACCTTGCAATAAACAGCTCATGAATTCCAAGGGCAATGTGCAGGGACAGCCATGATGGAGAGAAAGTCAGAGCAGGCCCCTGGATCAGCAGGACAGACAGTGTCCTCCATTTGCCTTCTTTGGAAACATGCATTCTTGCAGAACTTTGGAATGCAATTCTGTGGTGTGGATGAAAACTTTTATGTCCATATCCCACACCAATTTAATTACAATTGGGAACAGAGGTGTCCTTTTGGAAAAGGCAGGTGCTAGGCTGTCACCTAAGTGTCTGTGGTGGGACCCACTTCAACTACCTCTAGTCTCCTCTTGATGGAACATGTGGCAGGACTAAGTTCATGGGCAAGGACTCATGTAATGACAGGCAGATGGGATGTGGCCCAGGCAATGGGCTTGTATGTCTCTGATGGTAAAATGGGTGTATGTGCACAGAGTTAGATTTGTATACACTGAGGAAAAATTCAGAAATCCTGGGAGTCCAACTTGCTGGGACTTAGCTGTGGAAGAACCAAGTAGAGGGCTTTGTGCGGCATAATCCATGACCCCTCAGGTGGTGTGGTGGCCTTCTGCATGCAGTTGAGGTTGGTGCTT
>PVKY010015876.1:0-10000 GCA_004027775.1 Bradypus variegatus | reverse complement strand
TGTCTTATTTCACTCAGTGTTACGTCCTCAAGGTTCATCCATGTTGTCACAGAGCGTGTCATTTTTATAATCAGAAAACGCTTTGTAGTGTTTGTTCCATTTCATGCTTGTGGCACATCATTTCCACGCAGTCCCCTGCGATTGGACATCACAGGGTATTTCCACCTTACCTGTGGCTGAATCTTCCCTTCAGATCTGAACTGTTTCCTCAGGATAGCTTCCTAGAAATGGAGTTGCGGGGTCAAAGGGCATCCACGTCTTATGGCTTTGGATACATGTCACCCTCCAGAGAGGCTGTGCCCCCTTGTCCCACTCCCCTAGAAAAGGCAGCCCCTGCCTTCCTCGTGCCCCTCCGGGATATTTGCATTCTGAGGGAGAGAGACAGAGAGTGAGCCACACAGAGCCAGAGAGAGCCAGCTTGCTTGGGTCAGCATTTGAATGCAAGTGAAGTTGGAACGTCTTTATGTGCTTGATCATTTGTATTTCCTCCATGAATTCCTCCATTTTGCCTATTTTTGTTGCTGCCTATCTTTGCTTGTCTTTTTTTTTTTTTTTTTACAAAGAACAGTACTTATATTTATTTATGGGAAACATTATCTTGCCAGAACACACCAGTAAAACATCTTCATGAATAAATCAAATTAATTATTGAGGCATGTAATATATCCCAAGATTACGTAAATGAAATTATTTCAAAAACAGTGCAAAATAACTAAGGAGGTGGTTGACCTTTAGTGACCCCCACCCCCCACTCCTGGTTTTGCCTTTCTTTCATCTTTGCCCTCCTTATCTAGGGGATAATTTTCCCTTACAGCTGAGTTTCATGCATCACATTCGGGAACAGCAGAGACATCAGTGACCTCAGTATCATCGGCTGTCCCCTTCCCCCGCTCTCTCTCTCTTTTTTTTTAATCATATTTTTAATTGTAGAATATAACATATTTACATAGAAGTGCTAACTTTCCAAGTACACTTTAACAAGTAGTTAGCAGATTTCAAAGAATGTTATGGGTTACAGTTCTACAGTTTCAGTTGTTTCCTTATTGTGAAATACAGCATTTATATAAAAAGGTGATAACTCAAAATACAATTTAACAAGTAGCTATAGATCAAATTTCAATGGATGCTATGGGTTACAGTTCCACCATTTCAATTCTTTTCTTCAAAGAAGAAAATTACATGGAGAGTCTATATTCATAATCCTTTGTTCAATTCCATCTTGTCTGTTGCTGCCGCTTCCTCTAGTTTAATCACTTTCCCCATCTTCAGGGATGTCTAGGCAGTGGCCGCCCTGACCTGTTCATGTTGAAAAGGGGCGTCAAGTTTATCTCTGCTCCCTCTTTATCTCCTTCACCCTCTTAGCTACTCATACAGAGCTTGATTCTTTTTTATTGACAACTTGTATGAATATGGTGTAAATTTTTAAAATTAATGAACCAGTATCAATATATTATAATTAAAGTCCATACTTCATAGAGATTTCCATAGTTTTGACTTCACATCCCTTTTCTGTTCCAGGATCCCATCCATGAACCCATGTTACATCCACTTAGTTGTCCATGTCCTTAGGCTCCTCTTGACTATGGCAATTTCTTTGTATTTGATGACCCTGGCAGTTTTGGGGAGTAGTGATCAGGTGTATTGTAGGATGCCCCTTTATTGGGATTTGTCTGATGTTTTTCTCATAGTAAGGAGGGAAAAATGCACCTAATGTAAACTATGGAGTGTAGTTAATAGTACTATTTTGATATTCTTTCTTATATTGGAACAGAGGTCTCACACTAATGCAAAGTGTCAACAGTAGGGAGTTGTATGGGAAACTGTATTTTTTATGATTCTTCTATAAACCTAAAACTTCTCCAGTTAAAACTATAATAATAATAATTTTTAAAATTATGCTTAGTGAAAGAAACCAGATGCAAAGTTAAAAGAAAATGGTGGGGGTGGGGTGGGACTTATGAGATTTGGGGAGGAGACCACAGGGTTACGGGCCGGTTCATCACCTCATGTTGAAGATGAACACTCTCGAGATGCCATCACTACTGATGTCGATCTTGGTTGTTTGGTGTGATGTTTTTAACTTGTAAGACTTCATTTTACCTGAACAGGGTTCACCTTTAGTCAGTCATACGTGTTGCAGGTGTTTTGTTTCCTTAGCAAAGGTTTTAGCACAAGCTGCTGAGCCCAGTATGGAACGCAAGCCCATCACCCCCAGCTTGTGAGGCTGGCAGCCGAGGGTGAAGAGTTGGGGGACAGAGGCTCCGAAAGGTCGGGGACTGAGTAGGGAGTGAGGAGGGCTGAGCTCTGACTGAACAGGCTCCCTGGGGCCCCAGGTCACCTCACCGCGAGGAAAGCCCCATCTCCTCAGCTTGTTCTCTTATTTTCCTCACAGGCAAGGAGATCAAGCGGGTGAAGCCAAAGCGTTCCACATCCTTCTTCAGCCGGCAGCTCTCCCTGGGCCAGGGGAGCTACAGCGTGGTGCAGCCCACAGACAGCCTGGAGCAGGGCTGAGGGCAGCAGCGTCAGGCGGGAGGGGAGCGCGTGGAGGGGAGGCCCCCCACACCTGGCCCTGTGCTGTCCTCCCCGTGAGGCAGGGGCCAGGCCGAGATAGTCCCCGAAAGTGAAGGAGGGCCTCCCACCCCACCAGTTGCTCAGGATCTGCCGGTGTTTCAGACCTGGAGAAGGGGCTTCTGGGCCTGGGACAATGCCTGGGCTGAGGAGAGCTGGCCAGTGGGCCACGCCCCAGGCTCCCTCGTGCAGCCTCCCCCCTTCCCCTGGGCTCTGGGCCCAGCTGCTATTTCAGGACCAGCTGATCAGGCCGTGGCGGCCCCTCCCACCCAGAGACATGCCTTTGTGCCCCTCTCAAGGCACACGGTGTCCCTGCTCTGAAGTGCCGCCTCTCGTCCAACCCGGTGGTGGCTCTGGTGGCAGAGGGCCAAGGAATGGGGCTCGGGGCCAGCAGGTCTGGTTCGTGCCTTTCATCTTTCCCTTGGACTTGGGTGACCAACCACATCCCCGCATTCCTTCTGCTGGCATTCCACCCGCACGCGCCAGGCTGGGCCCTCGCTCCCTGGATGGCAGGGAGGGGCCTCGCCACCGTGGCTCCGGGCAGACTGGGCTCCCTGCATCCTGTTTGGGGCTGGCACAGCCCTGGGACTGAAGGGAGATGGCAGGACTCAGGGACCCTGTGCTCCTCACTCAGACCCCTTTGCAACTATGGGACTCTAACCAGAAGAAAGGCACCTTTCTTAGCCTTTGGTGACACCACTGTGTGGAGAGGGGGCTGCCCACAGGCAGACAGGTCTGCCAGACGCACACGCCATGCTCGGTGCAAAGCTCCCAGGAGACCGCTGGGCTCAGGGGCTCCCTCGGCAAACCCACTGAGGCCACCATTTCTCCCCAGCATTGTTCTGGGAAAAGACAGGCTTTGTTTTGATTTTGTTTTGTTTCTCCATCTGCTTTAATTTGAAGTCTGTGAGCATCTGGCTCCTCCTCAGAGATGGCCCCTGGGCAGCCCGTGCAGGGAAAGCCCCAGCAACACAAGAACATTGGAAAGGAGATTTTGAGATGGGTCCTTGGCTTTTCTTTGGCTCGACTCGGCCCTCCTGGCAGCAGGCGAGCAAGAGAAGGAGCGGGGCTTTCCCACCCGGGGCTGCTCCGTGGCGGGCACAGGGGCTCTCACAGGTGCTTCCTGGGCCTTCTCTCAGGAAACAGGCAGGGCCCGGACAGCACAGGGTGCTGCTTTGTCTTCCCTCCCTGTAGGAACCTGGGAGAGGAAATGGGAGCCAGGTGCACTCAGCCCCAGGGGCACCAGCCCATCCTCCTCCCCTGGGGACAGCCAGGTGTTTAGAGGTGAGTTTGCTTTCCAGCAGCAGGGGCTTTGTCATAACACATATGTGGGAAAGAAAAGGTCTGGGAGGTGTCCCCAGGCTTCTAGAATGTTCTGGCCAAGAAGTGGGTGTCACTTGCCACAGCCCCCCTGGAGTCCTGGCCTCCTTGAGCGCTGCCCAGCCCCGTCTCTGCTCTTGGCCAGGCCACTCTGCCGCTGTGGCCCCTGGTTATCTTGGTCCCACTGTCTGTTTTGATTCTGGATGAGTCTCTGATGGGAAAGTTGGGGTACCTGATTGTGTGTGTTTACACAAATACTGTTTTTATTTTTCAGCCTCTTTCTCATGTTTTCTAACCATCCATTGTGCCTTAACTTTCTACCTTCCCTTTGAAACAAAGCAGTATTTTACTGAGTGCCATTGAACATTCTCATTCTTTTGTAGCATATGATTCAATAATGATAAAATCTTTTTCTAGCAAACTCAGAGGTGGTTTATGACATGCGAGGTGGAAAGGGTGTGTGATGACAGATGCCCACTCGGTGTTTATTAAACATGCACTGGGAAGGGAAGCTCTCAGGACTCTCTCCCAGCTGGGGGCCAGTGAGGAATTGAGAGTGAGGTTTTCTAATCTGGGCATTTTGTCGGGGACTCCCAGGGTGAAAGGATCCAAGAGGGGCTCGGGGACCAAGGGAGAAGCTCCACAGGGAGGCAGGAGCTGGTGGTGGGCTCTGCGCAGCCTTGAGCCTGTGTCTGGCCTGTGGCCTGTTAGTGGGGTACAGCTGGTGGCTGAGTGAAGCTTAGTGCTCCTTGCACCTGGGAGTTGGGGCCCAAGGGCACAGTCGAGGTCCCTCAGCAGCCCCTAAGCCAGTGCCCAGGATCCTTCCAGCGAGGCAGGAGGCCCAGAAGGTTGGGGGCCATGCATGCCCCTCCCTGCGGCTTCCTTGTGACCTGGGCCTGGCTGGGGGCACTTGGTTCCCCGCAGATACCGTCAACAACTTGTTTCGGGGAGGGGACAGCAACAGACCTGACTTCACAAGAGCTGTGGGCTCCCCAGGAAGCCACAGACAGCCGCGCTAGCTTAACCGCAGGGCCTTGGCCCTATAGGAAAAGCCCTCTTTGGGGACTGAGTTGCACACTGAAGGCTTCCGGAGCAGACCCTTATGTGCCAGTGGCAGTGTCATCCTGGGACTAGGGCCTGTCTCCTTGGGCATCTGTGGCCATGAGCCGTTCCTTATCCCCTGTAGTCTCACTGCCTGGGGAGGGGAAGCACCACGCTGCGATTGTGGGCACTTACTGACCTCCTGACCTTGGGCTACAGTTTCTTGGCCTGTAAGACGGGAATAATTACAGCACCCACCTGTTCCTGTTTGCTAATACTGTGGTTAAGTAAAGTACCAGAAATGGATTGGCTTTTATAAAGGGGGGTTGTTTGGTTACAAAGTTACAGTCTGAAGGCCATAAAGTGTCCAAGGTGAGGCATCAATAAAGGGTACCCCCATTGAAGGACGGCCGATGGCATCTGAAAACCTCTGTTAGCTGGGAAGGCACGTGGTTGGCATCTGCTTGCTGCCAGGTTGCGTTTCAAAATGGTGTTCTCCAAAGTGTTGCTTTTGGGGTGCTTTGTCCTCTCTTACCTGCAGCTCCTCTTCAAAATGTCACTCACAGCTTCTCTTGGGGTGTTTGTTCTCTCCTAGCTTCTCCAGAGCAAAATCTGCTTTCAATGGTTATCTTCAAAGTCTCTCATCTGCAGCAAGCATCTGGGCCTGTGTGGCTCTTTTTAAAGTACTCCAGTGATCCAATAAAAACCCACCCTGAATGGGTGTGGCAACACTTCCATGGAAATAATCCAATGAAAATCTTGCCCACAGTTGATTGAGTCCACGTTTCTCCATGGAAACACTGAACCAATAGGTTCCAACCTAATTCACACTAATACATTTGCCCCCAGAAGATTATATCAAAGAATATGGCTTTTTCTGGGGGACGTAATACATACAAACCAGCGTGCCGCTTCATAGGGTTGCTGAGGTGGGCTGGCATCTGGCATACAACAGGCACTGAGTAGATGTCAGCTATGTCATCTCTAAAATCGCTGCCTGGAAAGCTGAGAGGCCAGGGGCCTGCCAATGGCACAGATGCCTGCCCTAGGCATCAGGGAGCACCGACAGCTTGGGCTCCCTCCCAGGCCTGCAGCGCCTTGCTCTGCCCGGCCCCAGTCTTGCCACACCTCCCATGCTGGTTTCCCATGGCTGCCGTAACAAATAATCACAAGTTTCATGTAAAGCAACACAAATGTATCCTCTAGGTTTCTGTAGGCAGAAACCTGACACTGTCCCACTGGCTGAAATGAAGGGCTATGTTCCTCTCTGGAGGTTCTGGGGAAGGAGCAGTTTCCATCTTCTGGAGGCTGCTGGCCCCTGCCCCCACCTTCAATGCCAGCAAAGGTGAGTGGCCTCACGTGTCCTCTGACCGTGTTGTCATGTCTCTCACTCTTCTGCCCCCGTCTTCACTTTTAAGGATCCTTGTGATTTGATTGTATCCACCCGGATAATCCAGGGTAATCTTTCTGGTTAGCAATCTTAACTCCATGTGTCACCTTCACTCCCCCTTGCCGTGTCACCTCGCATGGTCATAGGCTTGGGGGTTAGGGCGTGGACATCTTTGAGAAGCTGCTATTCTGCCTGCAGCATCACCAGGCTGCTCACCTGGCTGCACTGCCCTCCCGGCTGGGCTGAGCACCTGGCGCTGTGGCCCAGTGGCCAGGTGAGAGCAGGAGTGCCTTGGGTGGAACTACACCCCAACCCCCAAGAGCCATCCCAGAGCTTCTGCTGGAGGCCAGCAATTTCCACAGCTCTCCCTGGGCTCCCCCTGGCCTGGCCTCCCCACCAGGCCTGCTGCCCAGTCTCTACCTCAGGTCCTCCGGTTGTCCCATGGGCATGAGCTGGGAACATGTCTCCACAACCACATGTCAGCACCGGCTCCTCCACAGACGGCCCCTGCCCAGCCCACCCCGCTGTGCCCCCCTCCTGGTTCCCCTGGGCCCATTGCAGGCTTCACTGCTCAGCCATGTGCCTGCTGTGTGCTCAGGTGCATATGGGCAAGGGGACCAGTGACCCCTGGAAATGGCCCCATGCGACGGCAGCATGGAGGGGGCAAGACTGGACACTTGGGAAGGTCTCTTTGGCCTCTGAAGATGCTGGAGCCCCACAATCCCAATTCCAGACACACCAAACACGAGACAAAAGGGAACAGACAGGAAGGGTAAGTGGTTGATCAAAGAAGACTTCCTGGAGGACGGGGCCTGACAGACTCAGAAGGGAGGTAAATGGAGCAAGGTGAGAGGGCTTGGGGGTGGGTGGGGTCAGCCTGGCTGTGACCTTGAGGCTGGCGGACACCGACACCCCTGAGCCATGGGATGCAGAGACCTCTGCCTCAGGACAGGTCCGCACTGGCCCTGCACAGCCTTCTCCCAGGCCCCAGATGCTGGGTGCTTTCCCCCTGTCTGAATCAGTCCCACGTTTCAGAAAAGGCAGCGGCTTACCAAACATCACCCAGAACAGGGGTGGCAGGGCCGGGCCTGGGACTCAGGACTTCAGTTTTAAGCAGCAGGTCTGGTGCAGGGTGGTGGGCCCGGCCTTCTTGCCCCCAAAGAGTTGACCAGCAGCTGCAAGGGGTGGTGACGCACGGTCAAGGTCAAGGTTTCACAGGCTGCTGGTCCGGCTGCAGCCGGCAGGGGGCAGCTGAGCCCGCCCTTCCCTTCTTCAGCTCAGCAGCCAAAATGGCGAGCGGACACCGCCCCGCAGGAATCCAGGTACTGGCGTGGATAGAGGTCAGGCCAGAGCAGGATCTGGGGTGCGTGGGCCTCACACGGCATGCCCGTCACCCCCACCCATCCCCCCTTGCCAGGCAGACACCTTGGTTCCTTCCCATCCCGTACCAGGACCAGCAAAGCCCGGCCCGACCTTCCTCCTGCCGCTGAGTCCGAGATGGGAGCGCCCAGACCCATAGGAGCACTAGATAGATAAGAGGTTCCCGGGCTTGGTGACCCAACTCATGTTTTCCAAAACTTAGGATCCATGTCCCGAAAGCAGACTCTGCAGTGGTGTAAATTTTTTTATGTGTAATGACAATCGAGTCAAACGTTTTGAACCAGGGCTATTGGGGGAAATCCAGGAAGTGGGGTTGCAACACTCCCTCTCTCCAGGCCCCACCCGAGCCCATGGGAACAGACTGTCCCAGGCCCCAGCCCAAGCGGCCCCTCGCCATTCCCAGCTGTCCCTGCCCCTCCCAGCACCCCCCATCCCCCTCCACACACACACACAGAGCCCTCAAGCTATTTTAAACCGCTTGACATAATAAGTACAATTTGCAACAGGGAGAATGACAATGGTCCCAGCTCCCCATGTGCCCTCTGTCTGTCTGATCTTGGCATGTGGAGGTGCGGGTTGCGGAGACTTGGGACACTGGGCCAGGGAAAGCAGAGACCTCCAATGCAACTCAAAGTTAACAGCCTCCAAGGGCTGGTAAAACAACTCAGGGGGAGCTCACCGTGCCCCGCAGAAGGCCTAGCACCACGCACCGCTCCACTCACAGGTGGCACTTGTTTGGGCCGGGGGAGGTGGGGGGGAGTAAAGCAGAAAAGGGTCTTTTGCTGAAGCTCATAGACCGTCTGTCCTGCCACCGCCCAGGAGGAAGTGAGGCCAGCAGGCCTTTGCAGCGCTAGTGCTCTGGAGGGTCACTGTGGGGCAAGGCAAGCTCCAGGCGCGAGGCCATCATCAGCGGCGGGACCCACATGGAAGTGGCGCCTCCTTAGGGAGGGGGTGCTGGCAGGCCCTGGAGAGGGATTTTGGGGAATTTGTGTAAACTAGGGGTTGTAAATGGCTGATGTCAGCTCCTTGCCAGGCTCCCTGCCCAGAAGAGCTGGTGCCAGGGTTCCTGGTGGGTGGGGTTTGGGGAGGAGGCTGGAAAGGTGAGCTCAGGCCAAAGTGCAGTCTTTGGAAGCTGGGTCTTGCTCAGTCGGCAGCAGGGGCCCCAGAGGTCTGGGGGCGACTGGAAGGGCGCAGCAGTGGGATGGGGGCAGGGCCCGTAGGACCAGGGGGCTGGGGAGGGAGGTCCCAGCCCCTGAGCAGGGCGAGAGCGAGGAGGCCACATGGGTCTGGTGAGGGGTGTGACCTGAGCAGAGGACATCAAGAGCCAGGGAGGAGACCAGGAGCCAGTGCAGGAGTTGGCAGAGGGCAGCTTGGGCAAAGCTGGGGATGAGAGGGTATTCAGGAAAGGGTGCCAGGGGCTGGGATAAGGGGCAGGCACAGGATGTTCAGGGTGTGGGGGTGGCAGGGAGACCTTGGGAGATCTGAGCGCAGGGGACTGACCCCAGCAAAGTTGTTTTCAGGAGACGTGACCTTTGGCACGAGGCACTGGCAGACCTGTTGGCCCTAGACAGGGGAGGCCTCGGTTGGATCTGCCCCCCACAGTGGGGAGGGAAGGGTGTCAGGGTGTGAGACCCCCACAGGCCCTCTGTCCCCCACGGGAGACAAGGGTCAAATGTGAGGGACAGAATCCCCTACCCCCTCCTCCCTGGCTCCTTCCTACATTTTGGCTTCCATAGGCCAAGGAAAATGAAAGCACAAAATGCAAACTTGGGCTGGGTCCATCTACTTCTTTATTTTGAGGGTGGGTGGGGGAGGGAGGTTTTGTAACTCATGATCTGGGGCGGCTCCACCTTCTCAAGTGTCTTCTGTGAACATTTGGCCGAAAGAGGTATTTCCTTGTTTGCTTGGCCCAGATCTCGAATCTGTGGAAGCCGCTGGCTCCTTCTCCTTGTCTTGTGACCTGGGTGCCCAGGGCTCCGGGCCAGCAGATCTGGGCCTGTCATCATGGGGTGGGGGCTGCAGGTGGCCCGTGAACTGTTCCCTTCCTTCAGTCGGCCCACAAACATTTACCCAGAGCCTCACCTTCTCAGTGACCTTTATAAAACATAAACCATTCAGTCGACACATTTTTACTGGATGTCAACTACATGCCAAGGCTTTGCTGGGCACAGGGGACAAGAGAGAGGAATTGCTGGTCCCCAGGGAGTTCAGGCTCCAGTGGGGGCGAATGTAATTAATACCACTGAATTACAGATTTGAAAGTGGTTAAAATGAGAGATTGTATTTTGTGTGTATGTTACC
>PVKY010015875.1:0-10011 GCA_004027775.1 Bradypus variegatus | reverse complement strand
GAAAGACAAACAGATCAAGAGAGACGGAGGGATTCAGGGTGAGGTGGGGTTGCCATATGATAAAAGAGACTTCCTAAAGAAATGAAGAAGGGCCAACAGTTTAGTGGATGAGGCTGGGAATTGTAGAAAAATAAGTGTAGCTGAGCCTACCACCTTACATCTTAATGCAGGCAGACTACAGATTTAAGATAAAAAAAGATAAAATGATAAAACAGCTAATAGAAGAAAACATTGGAGAATATCTTAGTGACTCAGGTGTGAGCACAGTCTTTACAAACAAGACCCAAAAGCACAAACCATAACGTGAAAAAAAACACCAAATGTACAAAATTACATAAAAATTAAGGATTAAAAATTAATTGATTAGGCAATACCAAGAAATTTATTACAGCTGTTTGAGGAAGGCTGTGCTAGCCAAGAGGCTGAGAAAGTCACGAGGATCCACACATCTTGTGAGGAGATCCCCTGGGATGACTGAGTTTCTCTTTCTGCTTCATCTTCTTGGGGTAAAGTATAAACAATTAAAATCTTTCTATTTTTTTTCTTCAATTAAAGATGTCTGTTCCTCAAAGTGCCCTACAAAGTTAACAGCTGATGGACAGAGAAAGATTTTGCTTCTTCAGTCTAAAGCTGACAAGGGGATTGATTTCTAGACTACACCAGGAAATCCAGCAACGTGACAAGATTTAAAAAAAAAAAAAAAAAGAGGCAATTTAAAAAAATGGGTCAGAAAGACAAGGTTGGAGAAAATGAGTAGAGACAGTTTGCAGACGGGGAAGCCCAAATGAATAACAAGTAGACAAGGAAATGCCCAAACCTCTGAGGAATCAGTGACATGCAAATTAAAACAATAATGAGACATTCCTTTCACACCTGCCAGAATGGTAAATATTGGAATGATGGGTACCCAGGGATGGTAAGGATGTGGGAGACAGGAAGAGTTTTCCTGGAAAGCAATCCGACAAAAATTACTCAAGTGAGGTTGGTGTGAGCCCTGGCATCCAGTGATCCCTCTCTCAGTTACCTACTTTAGAGAAATTCTAGCACTAGTCTGGGAGGGAATGAACAGGGATATTCACCCCGGCAAAATTTGTGGAGGAGGAACATGGAGGCAATCAGAGTCCATGATAGGGAGTGGGGAGGTGGATGCAAACAGCACTGAGAAGCTCTGAACCATACACACTTATGGTACATGCTTAGATCTTAAAACAACAACACGTTATATGAAAAAAGACATATGTAGCACAATATCATTCACATAAATTAAAAACATACACAGACAAAATAACATATTTTACAAAGACACAAACATATTCAAATATCACCTCCTTGTGTTCACACTAACCCTGACCCCTCTTCCCACTGCTCCCTCCCTATTCCCTTACCCAGATTTGTTTTTCTTCACGGCACTAGAATGTCTGCTGTACCTGGGCAGGGATCTTGTCTATTTTGATCACTGCTATATCTCTAGCTCCTAGAAAGAGCCTGGCATATTACAGATGGTCAATAAATATTTGTATTATGAATAAATGAATAAAAGGAGAGGATATAGCCAACAGAATGCCGCCTGTAAGAGAGGGTAAGACGGTAAGAATATGAGTGAGAAAAATAAATAAAACAAGGGCCTTACCTGGACATATGATGATGGTATGTTATGTCATGATATGTCATATTATAATCACAAGTTCTTTTTTCAAACTCATTAATATGGTGAACTAGGCCCTGCATGATCAGGCTGCCAAGGGCCACTCCAGTCTCCTGGGGTTTTATACTCTCCCTCCAGTCACTATGTTGGAGCCAAAAAGGCCTCTGTCAGAGTCTAGAACATTCTGACCATCCCAGGGCCTTTGTATAAGCTCTCCCCTTTGCCTGTAAGCTCTTCCTTCAGTTCTTCAAAATGCTAGTTCCTCCTCATCCTTCACGTTTCAGTTACCTCCTCAGAGCAGGCTTGCCTGACCACCCTGTTTAGTGTTCCTCTTTCTCCCAAGTTACTCTCTGTCATATAACCTGTTCATTATCTTACCAAGCTCTATGACTATCCTGTTTACTGCATGTCTCTATCCACTAAATGTAAGCTCCCAGGGGACAGGGGCCTTATCTGCTGTATCATATCCCCAGCACCTGACACAATGCATGGCACAGAGTAGGTACTCAAATATTTGATGAGTGAATCACTGAGTGAAGAGATGAATCATAAGATCTATGCAGCAATGGTAAAGCACTGAACACAGGAGGCACTGAGATGGGGAGAAGATGGCAGTCATCATGAAGCCAAAGAACAGGTGAAGTGGGGATAGAGAAGGCTGGATGGAGAAGAGGCTGGGGTCAGGGCACCAAACCCTTTAGATTCTATTACCCCTATTTCAACATTAAGGTGCTGGGGTGGTGGGATAATGGGCAAAACTTTAAAGTGTCCACTATTGTTAAAATATTGTTCGTGTAAAATAAAAATCAGGGCAGGAAAAATGTTTCTTCCTATGGTAATATATTTAGTCCTCACAAACTCCCAGTGAAGAAGGTATTATTCCCATAATATTAGTTAACATTCCAATGTTTTTTATATGCCAGACACTATCTTAAGTGCCTTACATATGTTTCCTTACTTAATTCTCAAAAGACCCTAAGAGAAGAGTACTATTGTTGATATTTTACTGATGAGGAACTGAGGCACAGAGCGGTTACGTGTGGCTCACATAGAGGTGAGGCCATGATTGGAACCCTGATCTAATTCCCAAACCTGTAACTTTCAACCACCTGAAGTTTTAGTGAAACCTACTCTTATTGGGAGTAGACAGTTGTCCCATGACTTTTTAAGGGTCAGGAATTGACAGTGTTGTCTGATTAGAAGACTGCCAGTCAAAAAACCAGGAACCAGGGGGGTAGGGGGATGGAAGGTGGTGAGGGTACCCAATATTGTGACTGTGATTAATCCCATTGAATGGTATGCTTGGGCACAATTGCGATGGGAAAATTTATGTGGTATATGTGTTCCCATAATTGAAAAAAGAAAAAAAAGAGCAACTAAAGAGACAATGACAATTAAATGCAACACATGATCCTGGTTGGGATCTAGCAAGGAAGAAGAAAAGATTCAAAGGGACATCACTGGGACATGTGGAAAAATTGGAATATAGACTGTAAGCTTTGTATCCATGTTAAATTTCTTGAACTTGACAACTGCACTTAAGTTGATTAAATAAGTGAATACCCTTGTTCTTAGGTAATGCAGATGGCAGTATTAAATATTCACAGAACATAGTGTATACAGCCTACACTCCAGTGTCCAGAAAATGGGTTGATAAAACAGAATGAAACGGCTGATGTGGCAAAACGTTAAAACTGGTGGATCTGAATCCCTGGGAGGGGTAGGAGTATAGTGGGGTTCTCTGTATGGGGTTTGTATTATTTTTTAAGCTGTCCTGCACGTTTTAAAATATTTCAAAGTAGAAAGTTAAAGAAACAAAACAAAACCAACCCAAGAACCAATCCCCCCGCCCCAAGACCCGCCAACCCGCCAACCCCCACACCCGGAGACCCACGTGACTGAGCCGTTTGCCATCTTGCAGTCCTGATCTCGCAGGATTTGACTCTTGTTCGGGAAAAACTTTTTCTCCCTCAGCTTCTCAGCCTATTCCAGTTGCCCTCCTCTCCACTTTCCTTCACCTTACCTCCCGGCGGCGATCAGCTTTTGGAGAAAAGTTTCCACCATTGTGTCGAGGAGCTTCACCCTCGAAATTGTGCCGGGTGGCACCGTTACCAGGGACAACCCCTCGGGCCCTTTCTGCTCACAGCCGCTGCGCGCTTCACCGCTGCTCGCTTCGGCCATGTTGAAGACGAACCGCCAAATCTAACTGGCCCGGCAGCCCCGCCTCCCGGAGCTCCCGGTTGGCCGCCGCCAGCACTGGAAGCCTCCGACTGGAACCGGTGGAATGTCTATCACCGAGCCCAGCTGGACTGGGGAGAGGAAATTGCCGGAAGTCGAGGGTTATGCAGAGACTAAGGACAAAGCACATCAATGTATTTTCTAGACATCCCCGGCAAAATACGTAAACCAAAAGCTCGCGTAAACCAAAGCTCAGGGGTTCGATAAAAATTTTTTAATTACATGTCAAAGACTTCGTACAGTGTAACAGTGAATATTCACCGTTAATATTCACAAGAGTCCACAGTGCATTTGCATTTTCATCCCCCGGTCCCTCAATACTCCAGGTTTCCCATCTTGCCCAATCTTCCAAGTTTCTTATAGTTTTGGTGACAGACCAATACATCAAAAAATTCCAGAGGTCTGGTATTTGGTTCTGGGGAATAGAAGCCCATGGTACCATCCCCATCAAAACATGTTTGAATAAAACCCAACCCAAGTTCCTAAATTATTAAATGGGAAAGTAGGGTCCAGAGGTCCTTTTGATAATACACACATCATCCTTTAAAACCCTACGTGCTGTGTGAGGGGTGGGGCGGAGGGGAACGGGTGAAAGACTATGAAATACTGTACAAGAAAAATAAAACAAGGAAAGGAGAGTCGGGGACAGATAAACATCCTAAGACATAAGAGGCCAGAGCTTATCTCCTCCTCCATGACACCTCACCTACTTTGCCATAGTGGGCAAGGATTGAACACAAGTCTCTAGGGAGGGGAAGATGTGAAGCTGAGAAAACCAACCTTGAATGGTTTTGGTAGAATAAGCTTGAAAAGGAGGAAAGGCCCCTTGCTTCCATTAGATTGTAGTTCTTAAGGTAAAAGTGTGGCTGAGGGGCCAGAAGATTCAGAATGATTGTGGGCCCAACCCTTTGGATGGTCATTCATGAATAGAAATTGGAGGACTCCCTTGACAAAGTGAAAGACAGGACAAACAAAAGTAAAAATAAAGGTTAAGTGAAAGTGAGGGAAAAAAAAGCCCTCAAACATAAAAGATCAAAATGGGCAGTGGTGGTGTAAAGGTCAAGAAATGTGGTCTTCAGATTCTGCTCTGGCCAGAGAGGAACAATATGGTGCTGCCATAAGAAATATCAAGGCTTCCGGTAACTAGCACCTTTCAAATTGGCACCATGGCCTTTCCCAGATGGTGGGACCAATAAGGTTTGAAGGATGATCCAGGTCAAATGTCTCAAGTGGAAATGAAAGGTTTTTGACGTGCTTTCTTTTCATTCTGTGTGCTGCCCCTCTTTGCATGCAACACAGGCATGGTGAAGGGTCTGGGGGAGAAGAATGAGGCAGGGAAGGAGTGCCCAGCTCCCAGCTCCTGAGGAAAGCGTCAACAGATAATCTCGGCAGTATCAGGCTGGTGAATGCAGTAGTCCTTGTATTGGGTAACGTCTTTACTCTTCTTTCTAGCATCCCTCCATAAGGTAACTTTACTGGGATGACTCTTCGCATCCAGGAAGAAGAAAAATAAACAATTCTGCATCTCAGAGATGCCCACTTAAGAGAGCATGTTTCCGTGAGTCCCAGTGATTGGGGCATATATGTTTACGTCCAGGGCTGCCTGGGGCTGAGAACCTCCATTGCCTTCTCCTAGGCTTGGCTCAGCTGGCCCAGGGGAGATGAACTGGGGCACATGCACCCTCTCGTCGCTTTGCAAACCAGCTACTCTCTCAACCTGACCTTTCAGAATAGTATTCCAGGTCCAGTGTGCCCCAGACAGCCTAATCTACTTAGAACTATGCTCACCACTGTGGTCATCGGGACCAGGGAAAGCCAACAACTTACACTGTGCTGGGGCTCTGGGACTCAAGGGATATCAAAGGGATAGGAAAGTGGGACTGAAGAAAAAGCTACATTGTATGTTCCACCTGTCTGAGGAGGGGGTGGGCTCCAACAGCAGGACTGGCATTTTAGCAGGACTAAGACAAGAGCTTGTTTCACAGATGTTTAAAAAAAAAAAACATACACACACACACCAAAATAAAGTATCAACACCTCTCCCCAACCTAATAACTCCTCCAAAGAGTGCTCTGGAGAACCAGAGGTTTTTTGCTCCTCCTTTTCCTGGTGCAGAAGTGCTGGTACCTTTCTCCAACGGCAGGGGAAAGCAGTAGTCTGGTGGGAAACTCAGTCCCAAAATAAAAATAAGCCTAAGAGATGAAACAGGAGAGGGCTGATGTGGAGTCTGGGCTGTAAGCAAAAGAGGAAGAACCAGTGGTGGCAAGCAAGTTCTATGTACAGCTCTTCTCAGGATCTCGGGGATACAAGTGGAGGGGAAGCCAGAAGAAGCTTTATCAGGTGGGAGTTTCCTTAGGGCAGGATCAAGTACAGGGACTGTGTGAGGGAGCCCAGTTTGGCAAGAGGATTAATAGTGAGGACAGGGAATCCAGGTTTGGAGCCTCTTCAGCAAGAGCAGTTCGAAGTCTCTGTCCCTGCCCCAGACAGGCCACCTGGTTCAGGGCAGGGCTGGGTGTGTGGTGGGGGCATGTGGAGAGGATGCTATCCTCCTCCTTGCTCTGCCCCCAACCCAGTGTAGTGTGGGAAAACAGCGGGATTCCCTCCCCACTACTGGTTACCAGTGTCTTGAGTCCACCAGCTCAGGTCGGAGGCTGAGCTTCTTGAGGCTCTCGTAGCCCACAACAATGACGATAGTGGAGGGTGTGGCTGAGATGATTCTGGCTGAGAGGCCCTTCATGAGGCCCCAAGGTCCCTCCTCTGTCATCAGCTGCCTGAAGGTCAGGATGATGGAATTCTTGCCCTCAACCTGGAAAAGTCAACACAGTGGAGGGCCACTGACTGAAGTCAAAGCCCCTCTGCTCAATTTCTGTTTTAGGCTAAAGTGGGAAGAACTAGACTTGGGAGTCAGAGGGGCTGGGTTCTGTTTCTAAAGGGCAGTAGAGCAAAGTTAATTTAGCATGGGCTCTGGTCCCAGACTATCTGGGTTTGAATCCTGCACCCCACCTTACTACTGATATAACTTTGAGTAATTCACATAACCTCTTTGTGCTTCAGTTTCCTCAATATAAAATGCTGATGATAATATTACCTAGGCCATGAGGTTGCTCTAAGCAGTAAACAAAAGAATACTTATAAATGCTGAGAATCGTGCCTGGCAGATAGTAAGTTATCAATAAATGACAGTTACTATTAATATCATTATATAAACTTACATTGCTATGAGTTTTTAGATTGGGTGGTTCTCTCTGGTCTCAGGGACACTGGATTAAATCACCTCTAAGGTCCTCTGCAGCTCTGCCAGTCTGTGATTTTGATTCTGACCACCCCAATCCTTCTGAACCCCACCCCCCATCCCCGCCCAGGGCTAGAGTCTTCTTCTCTGTCCCGTCATCTCTCATGCACTTTGTGGCCTGTTTTCCCTTTCATGTTGGATGCCTGGCCAAAGCAAGAATCTCTTCTCTTATCTTTCTCAACAGTCCCTCCCTAACCCTACCCTTGCCACCAAACAAAGTATACCTTTAGAACCACCCTAATTCAGGCTGTCAGCCGATGCAGGACAGAAAAATTCCCGGTTCATACCTCCCCTAGACCGGATGATCATCATAAGGTGACCCCATCCATGGTTAAGAATATCTTCCCCTTCCTCCCTGCTTCTTCAGCATCCTCCTCCACACTTCCTTCTTCCTCTCCGATATGCTCTCAGCTGACCACCTCTGCTCCCCTAACCTTCTCACTTATCCAAGCCATATCAAGGGCTTTTTTTCAGCTCTGCCTCTGGTCCTTATATGTACTGTGTCTCCTCCAAACTGGGAGCTCCTCAAAGCAGGGACATATCCCTTCTCTTGGATCTCCTCCTAGAACACGGACAAGGCTCAGAAGAGAATGGGGACTGAACCTGTGTACATCATTATTTGTGAGACAATCAGATGCCAATTTATTTATTTACTAATGGGGGAGGCATGCCTTCCCAGAGAAAAATACCTACATCTATCACCTTCTTCCCAACATCCTGATACCAGGGAAGCTGATTTTATCACTGATCTTTACATTCAATGACACACCCTCCTGTACACCTGTTTTGATCCTCCACTTTTCCTCTTCAGCTACCCAAATTAGACATTAAAATCCCTCATTCTTTCCACCTAAAACTTTATACAACAAAACCTGCTATTTGCATATTATACATTATTACTCAGAATCTGGCCAAGTTGCTTACATAATTAGTCTTTGAATTGACTGAAGGCAGGGACTAAAATGTCTAGACAGTACTATTAAGGGTTTTATCAGCATTTTGGCTGAATTATCCAGTATAATCTGTGAAACTGATTCCAGAACAGTCACTCTCAGTTTCATAGAGAGCTCATAACCTAGTGAAGAAATCAGACAAGCTTATCAAATTAACTGAAATAGAAGTTTCTTATAACCTGAAACTTGCAAGGTAAGGAAAGGGTGGCTAACAAGCTATGCTAATAGGATGAGGCTAGAAGAAACTAGTCAGAAGTCCTGGAGATGTGGGCATTGAAAGGAGTAGAGGCATGCAGGGCAGCAAATAGGATGAGAAACATTCTAGAAGCTTAAAAGTGCTCAGCTGGTTTCTGTAGCCATAACCACAAGGGGCTTGGATGACAAGGAACAGCCATGAGACAAGGTAGTCAGGGGAATGCCGGAGGGCCTGAAGTTCGTGCTTCCAATGGCTTATCCGGAAGGAGGGGAAGGAGGCTGGTCTTACCTGTACTCGGGTTCGGATGACATCCATGGGATTGGTGAGGATGGAGGCAGTGGCTGCAGCCAAGGGCCCCGAGACAGCTTGAAAGACAATGTGAGGGCACTCCTTAGGACAGATGTACGAGAGCTGCTCTGGAATCAGGGGAAAGATAGATGCCTCAAGACATGACATACTACCCTGTCTGCCTTCTCTATGCTTGCTGCTTCTACCCGTTGGCCTTCCCAACAATGACAAACTTTCCATCCTTAGCCATCTTAGACCCTGTAATTCCTATCTTTTCTTTTCTCTGCTTTCATCTAAAGCCAACAAAAAAAATTATCAGTCTCAGACCCCTTCCAGAAGACAACTTGATAATGTTACCCATTTGAACAGGATAAGGTTCCTCTGGATAAAGGGATTCCAAAGCCTCTTCGCTTGCTGGCTTGTTTCTGATGGACAGAAAAACCTTCCTAATATAAAAACCTTTTGCCACTTACTATACTCCCAACTCACATGCTGGAGATCTGACATTTGATCATATGTGCAGTGACTAATTCTCATAGTATACACCAAAAACTGGTAACACTGACTATCTCTAAGGAAGGGAACTGGATGACAGGGGTGGGTAAGGAACCTTTTCATTGCATACCCTTCCTCCCTTTTGAATTCTGAACCATGTGAATGTTTTTAAAATTAAAAACAATTAAAATAAAAAGGGAAAGTCATATCATACAGTGAGAATTTTTCTCAAGTCCATATCAAGAGAAAAATTCATTATTTAAACTGCTGGTGAAGAAGACAGAATGGTACCAGGATTCACCCATTCCCATTATAACTGGAAACCCACCTACAATTGAATTTTCTGCTTCACTCTCTCTGAAGGTAAAAGACAAGGGTGCATTCTTTTCCTCAATAAAGATTTACTGAGTGATTGCCATGAGGCCTCTCCAAGAAGTTGGAATTGAGCAAAGACTGGGAGGAGAGAGTAAGACAATGGATCTGTGGGAAGAGCTTTACAAGCTATCCTGAGGCAGGAACATGCCTAAAGTGTGCAAGAGACAGTTAGACCAATATGCCTGGAGTTAGAATAAGCGAGGGAAAAGAGAGTAGATCAAATCTGAGAGATAAGCCACTTAGGCCATTACAAGGACTTTGGCTTTTATTCTGAGTGGGATGGGATGTGAAACAGATTTATCATCTCAAAGATTCCCTTTCAGTTTCCTCTTCTACAGTTCAGTTGCCATGCCTTTCACACTTTTTTTCTCATGCTCCTAGTTTTGGTCATTTATGGTCAGGCAACCAAAGATTGGGGCAGAAGTAAGGAGGTAGAGGTTGTCAAGGCAGAAGTGAGAGCTTCTCGGTTCCAGCTGGCATGGCAGGATTTCTTAAGCCTTAGCAGAACCACCTCTCCCTCAGTTTCTAA
>PVKY010015874.1:0-10016 GCA_004027775.1 Bradypus variegatus | reverse complement strand
CCCCCCCCAACTCCAAGTGACTGCTCCCAATCTCTGGCTGCTGCCTCTCCTCAGAGCTCCCCTCCCCCACCGCTCAGTCCCCTGCTGTGGGTGCTTTGTAGGGGAAGATGCTGTAAGTGACATGGTAATGGGGCCTAAGCACATACCGGGAACCAACAGTAGGTACCAGTCACCCAGTTCCCCCTCCACAAATCCCCAAGCAAGACAGGATGTTATTAACTAGGTTTCAAGGGAACATTCGGGATGCCGGCTTCCATCAGCCTGAGGAGAGGTCTAAAGGAGTCTTTGTTTGCCTGGCTGTGACATTCTGGGGCTGGTGGGGAGTGGTGGAGGGAGGAGGGTCCTGCAGTCCCCTTAGACTCAGCACCGAATTGCCTGTAAAATACAGTCATTTGGGATGCGTTGTCTTCCCTCCTGAGCCTTCAGGAGCTGCCTCTTAAATTCTGCTGACGCATGTCACTCTCCCCATCTCCTAGGGTGGGTTTTTTTTTTTTAACCTTTAAAATCAATTTTATTGAGGTATGATCTATATTCAATAAAATGTACTTATTTTAAGGTTACAGTTAGATGAGTTTTGACAAATGTATACACCCACATAACTACCACTCCAATCGAGATATCTCCATCACCCCTCAAAGTTCCCTCATCCCCTTTTGCAGTTAGTCCTCCCCCAGCCGCTGGTTCCTGGCAGCCACTGAGGGGCTTCTGTGTAGATGGGTTTTGCCTATTCTAGAATATCCATATAAATGGGGTCATATAGTATGGTCTTTTTGTGTCCCTTTCTAGGTTTTAGTAAGCTTCAGGGTAGAATATGTGTGTATTTGGGACACATAAGCATAGCCCATCTCTGCATCCTCTCCATACTTCCTTGTACCCTGCACCCTTCTCTCTGCCGTTGTCTTGCAGGAAAAAGATCCCTCCCTTCCGTCTGCTTTAGCAAGGAGTCTAAGGAAGCCCTAAGGCAAGAATATTTGAGGGAGTTTTGGCCTGTAGCTGAAGAACTTTTTGAATCATAAAATTCCCTCCAGGAGAGAAACCCCGGATAACGCGGTGGTGGTGAGGCAGCCGGGCAAGTTGTTGCCACAGTGACTGCAAAACCCACAGCTGCCATTCTGTGCATCAAGATGGATGTGGAAGCAGCTCTGCTGGGGGCCTGTCACCCTGGAGGTCCATGTCCTTTTGCGTGAATTGAGGGGCAGGGAGGCGGAGAGGGAACCAGGCTTGGAAGGGTCAGCTCCTGGGCATGGTGCTAGAAGCTAGGAGGGTAGCCCAGACAGGTGCAGCCGGTGGGCTTGAGGCAGTCAAGTGTGTGTCCTGCCTCAAGGTGGTGTGAGGGGACAAGCACCAGGGAGCGCGGCCAGGTCTTGCTGACCCGGGGGCGAGCAACACCACATGGTTTTTCTTGGGCTCTGGTCGGCAGCGTCTTCTCTCCTTGGGCAGGCCCAAAAGGCAGTAAATGAAACTGATTCTTAGTGATTCTGAGTGGCAGTCTAGTAGAGAAACACAGAAGGATTTGCTGCAGTTTGTCTAACCTTTCTGGCATCCAGTTGACCTACCTCTATGAGTAGGCATATTTGAAGGATATTTTAATGTGCATTTTAAATATGCTTTCAGTTCTTGGGAAAAGGGGACGAAAACTAAAGCCAAGATGTTGTCATACGGTATTTTAAATGCTCAGCAGCCCCTTCCAGCAGCAACTTTTCCTGCTTAAACTTACTGTCTCCCAAGGACCTGGAATGGAATGCATTTATGCTTCCCCAGCCTGTCCCCCAACCCCGCTCCCACCCTACCCGCCCTCCCCACCTCCTCTTACTTAGTGCCTGTGGAGAATGATGTGCTTCAAATTCTTCAGTCTTTGATGGGTAATGGGGACTCAGGTTTCCCGGGCAATAGAGTTTTGAGTTCCTTTCTTTAGAAACTTTCTTTTCAGTGTGTCTTAGTTACTCTTGGCCACCAGCTGACTTTTGGAATTTGATCCCATTAAGCTTCTTAACACCAGAATATAGCAAAGGATCTTTGCTTCAGCAAATATAGAAAAGAAACTAAATGTTATCAAGTGTCTACCATGTGCTATGCACTATGCAAGGTGCTATCCAAGTACTCTAAACTTCACCTCCTTTTATATGTTACCCCTGTGAGGTAAGGCCAGAACCTTGATTTTAAGGATAAGGAAGCTGAGGAGAGGCTCAGAGAGGTGATTACTTGTCTAAGCTCATTTAAAAAAAAAATTTTTGGTTTGAAGTAATTTCAAACTTACAGAACAGTTGCAAAAGTATACAAAATTCACACAAGAACTCCAACACACACCCCCTACCCAATTACCCAGATCCACCAACTTTTAACATTTTGCCACATTTGTCCAGCCTTCCTTCCTTCCATCTATCTATCCAGCCATACATGCATCTGTCCATCTGTCTAGTTTTTAAACATATGAGAGTAGGTTGTATGTATCATGCTCCTTGAACACTTACTACTTCCATGTTCATTTCCTAAGAAAAAGGGTTTTGGTTATGAAACTACCCTAAGTACAGTTATCAAATTAAAGAAATATAGCATTGATATAAAGCTTACAGCCTGTATTCCAGTTTTTTCACATGTCCCAATAATGCCCTTTTGGTGAGGCCAACACTCGTCATACACCATCCAGCTACCTGGACCTTCTAATGCAAATAAGCCAGAAAAAATTCCTGGACTTTTTCTTTTACAATAGGAAATCCAGGCCTGGAATTTCCCCAATAGTTTGAAGAGAAAAGCCCCTTGAGGGGAGAAGGGGAGCAAGCCTAGTTCTGGTAAAATATAGAATTATAACTAAGTGATTTTTTTCCTCCAAATATACAGAAGTAGAGAGAATAGTATAATGAATCCCCATGTACCCATCACCCAGCTTCACAATTATCAATACTTGGCCAATCTTGTTTCATCTCGCAGGATCTTCTTTTTGATCTTCAGGGTTGTCCCAAGTCAGGTGGCAGCAGTTGGTGTTTTCTGGAAGAGGGAAAGGGAATCAGCAGATCTGTGCATCACGCCGTTCCATGTCTTCCCAGCTGGAAGACTGTTAATGGCCACTGGCTGGAATCCCTGTGGTGGCTCATTATTCTTCTGGTTACTGAATGTGCAGTCCAGGGGGCGGGGGAGGCAGGGGGAAGACAAAGCTTTTGGGAGGCCTGACAAGACCTGGCAGGGTGGCAGGGAGAGAGGCTTCCCTTTCTGAGAGCATTTTCCTCCTGCAGTTTGCTTTCACTGGAGATTCTTCTGAGTGGGAAAAAAGGAAGGTTATGTGAGGATAAGTTCCTTAGGGGAATACAGCTGAGCCGGGCTGTCTTGAACAGAAACAGGGACCAGTATAAAATAAGCCTTAGCTTGTTCAGCTAGTTTTAACAAGCATTTTAATTTATATATATATATATATATATATATATATATTAATGTCTACAGGTGTGCTAGGCACTGAGCTAAGTGCTGGGATGCAACTATGCAATGTTGGTATCTTCTCTCAAAAAGTTTACAGTTCACAAAAATAAGTTTTTACTTTCATTTTTAAAAAGTGTTATTGTGGTAACATATATAACATAAAATTTCCCATTTTAGCCATTTTAAGTGTATAATTTAGTGGTATTAATTAATTCACAATGTTGTGCTACCATCACCGCCATCCATTGCCAAAACTTTTTCATCATCCCAAACAGAATATTAACAATTAATAGCTAATGAAAACTAACATTAGTTTTGTGCCAGATACTGTGGTTAAGCACCTTCTGTTCATCATCTCATTTCCCCCTACTAGAGCCATCTGTAAGATGGGTGCAGTTATCTCCATTTTACAGATGAGGAATCTGGGGCTTGGCAGGGATGCGCTGTGCTGCATGCAGCCAGCAGTGGTGGAGCTGACCGGGTTCGTGTGCTGCTGTCTGTGCAGCATGAGGGGTGTAGAGGGAGGACCTCAGGGCGGCAGAGGGGCCAGGAAAAAGGCGAGAGGGAAGATCTCTTAGGACGCAGGAATGTGGTTATGCCAAACCCCGCCAGATGCACTGTCTCGTAGGATTTGGGGGAAGCCAAATGGTGCATTTTTCCTCTTGGTATTATAGAGGACTGTGGGATTTATTTTTATTTCCAAGACAGGGCAGTCCTTTGGGAGGAGGGGGAGGACGGAAAACTAGAACTTAGAAAGTTCTTTCCTGAGGCTGTAGAAGAGGAGGGAGAAACTAGAATTAAGTTGAGTTTATTTTTGTTTGTTTCCTTTTGGTTTAAAAGAATATGTGGCATCTTTCAAGAGAGGAGTTGTGGGAATAAAAGAGGGCGTTTTAAGTATAAAGAAGAGGCAGTGTCTGACCTGGGCTGATGTAGAAGGTTTAGGTTCTCGCTGCCCCTCTCCTTCTGGGGGTGAAGCTGGCTTGGCAAGCCCAGTTTTTGCATGGATGCCTGCTTTGATAGTTTGAGTGTGTTTTCTAGAGTTGGAAAATAGGTTCAGCTAGTATCTCTGTAGCCGGGGTGTTAATTATTTATTTTAAAAGAAAACCGGTAGACCTCTTTCCACTCACCCCAGGCAGCTGTCATCCCTGCATAAGTTTAAGCCATAACCTGCAGGATTGGGGTTACACTTAGAAAGCTCTGCCTGCCTGTCCAAAAATGGATGTGAGACATTGAAACATTGGAAGTGGCAGGGATGGCCTGGGATTTCCTTTCAGGAGCTGAGAGAAAAGGAATGTCTAATACTAGTATTTTAATTTTTAATTTACTTTTTAAAAAATAAAGACCTGGGTTTTTCTTTATATAGAAGCACTGTGAGATGGTGCTATTTGGCTCAGAGGTAGAGCGTGAATCTTTTAAAGTTCCCTCCAGCTGTGTAATGTTTCTCTAGTTGGCTCCATCCTGAGTTCTCAGGTATTTTTAAAGCAAGATTCAAGAGCCCAGGAGAAAATCCTGCCTTTGAATCATCTTACCTTAGCATCTGCACCTTGCTGACTGGATGAAGACGCCTATTTCAGGAATTTGCGGCTTCCCATAATGGCAAGAGAAACATGGATGTCTTGGTCCCAGGATAAGTGAGCACCGCGGCTGCCTGCGGCCCTCCCGGGATCATGACTCATGAATGCCCGTTGCTACGGACACGGGCAGCTGAGGCTCCCCTGGGGCAGTGGGGGCTGTTTGCTGCAGTGATGCGGGCCTGGTGTCGGTGTGCTCCCCGCGGTGGTGCCCTGAATGCCCCACGCTTATGGGGGCCAGATCCGTTTATGGAATGGCAGGAGGGGACAGTTAGGGTAGGGAGGCCTGTCCATCAGTGACAGAAGAGCAGTTGTCTCCTCTTTTTTTCTGATGTTGGAGCCTGCCTGGCACAGCTCTTTCCACACTGTAATGGAATAATTCCCCAGTGTAGGGTGGAGGGGGAGTGGGGGAAGTCCTTTTCGATAGACAGCACTGCCCAGTTAAGCTTTACTGTGAGCAGGCCTTGCTGGAGGCTGAGGGAAGGTACCCACAGGTGGGGGGAAGCATGGTTTATACCATCAGAGGGGAGACACAGCGCCTGTCCTCAGTGGGCTCCCAATCTGATGGGGGAAAGCCAGCCATACGTGAAGGACACAGCATGTTAGACAAAGAAACAGAAGGAAAAACCCATCACTTCCTTGTTTCCAATCCTCCAGTGGCCTGCCTTCACCGCTTCATATAAAAACAGACTCATCTCCATGGTATACAGGTGCTAGGGACCTGGTCCTTCCCACCTTGCTCCTGTCACTCCTCCCAAGCCCACTCTGCTTCTCCACACTGCTCTGAGGGCTCCTCCTCAGCGTTGCAGCCGCTCCTGCCTAGGGCCTTTCCTTGCTCTTCCCTTTGCCTGGAGCTGTTTCCCCCATCCCCTCCCAGCTCTCTCCTTCACCTTATTTTATTCAGGTCTCTGCTGTCATATCATTTTCTGACCACCCTATGTAAAACCAGCCCATCATTTATCCTCTTTCCCTGTAACTATTTAATCTATTTGTTTGCTGTTTATTGCTGTCCTCCCTACTGAGTGTTGGGATATGTCTTGTTTATCCCTAAATCCCCTTGCCAGGAACATTGCCTGGCAAGTGTTAGGCACTCTAAATATTTGATGAGCGATTGACAAACTGTGTGGCTCAATGTTTCCCACTGAATTCTGTGAGAATGTTTACAATATGCTTCTATGTTATTTTCCCCGTGATAAAGATGGAACTTGTCATTTGAGATTCTAATTTTCATTTGAGAGACAGTGTTCACTGATTAGACCTTAGTTTCTTAAGACAGTGTCTTTCACAATGGGGTGTACAGACCCCTGGAGGTTCTTAGATTTGCTCATGAGAGACTAAGGTTTTTTTTCCTTTGGAAGGCGTCTGTATATGAATCAGGTCTCGAAAACCTGTGTGTAGCTGTTAGGAATCATGTGCATAAGGGCTTGAGCTGGGAAGCATTGAAGTTGGGCTTTGGGTTACTTTCTGGAGAGCAGATCTTGAGTAGGGGTGGCTCTTGAAAAAAAAAAGAGTGTTGGGAGACTTGCTCTAAGGGCCCGGCTTGTGTGAATGCCAGGAGGTCATACTGGACAAACGTTGGAGGAGTATGTCTACCTGGCTGACACAGAGTCTGAACTGGGATAAACAAGGTGAAGCAGTTCAGTCCAGGGTGCTGCATCTCAGATGCCTGAATTTGAGTGACAGCTGTGCGGGGCTGGGACTGCACTGGAGCAGTGACCCGTAAACTCTGCTTTCTGTACTCTTCCTCATCACTTAGAGCTCATTGAAGTCATGTTGGCAGGACGGCCCCTCCAGCGAGCAGTGGTCCCCGCTCCCGGGGCCTGTGCAGCTGGGGCATGTGTGTGTGTGCCGGAGTCAGCTGGCAGGTGGAAGATGACCCAGCCTCAGGAGCCTGGTTCCTGGCTCACCAGCTTGCAGCCTTTTGTTTAACTGCAAACCAACCAGGCCATAGGTCAGCTTTTTCCTTGGAAGCCTGTCAGAGCTCACCTGTGGTTGAAGGGGAAGCAGAGTCAGATTCCCAGGGAGTCGGCCAGAATATGACCCTATCCCCCCCATCGACTCTTCATTGTCTGCAGCTTGGCATGGGATTGGCATGGTGGCTTCCACAGCCTGGAAGGAACTGTAAGACCCATGAGGCTGGGAGGCCTTTTAGAAGCCGTGCAGTGATGCCCTTATTGTAGAAATGAGATGCCTGAGGCCCAGAGAGGCCACTGTGAGATATATTGGCACAGCTGGGACTGGAACCTGAGTGTCCTGATATCTACCTAGCTCAGTGCTCTTTCTGCCATCTGGGAGTGGATCCAGGTGGGAAGAGAGGGGTGGGCAGCTGTCCCTTAGCACCTCAATTTCTTTCCATGTGTCTCACTCATAAGTGTTAAGGTCTGTTTTGGGAGTTTAAAATAGATGTCCCCCACTCTTTGCTGGAGTAATAGTTATTCTCCTTGGACACGTGGCTGTTATGTGACTTCCTCACTCTGTCAGCGCCTTGGGTGCCTTCAAGTGTGGCAGAAGGCACTGGGCTTTAGGCGACTGTGTCTCGAGGGCCCGAGGAAAGAGGAGGTCTGGGCCATGCGAGGCTCTACCCCTCCCCAGGCTGCCAGTTTCCATTGCCACCTCTTTTCTCCATTCTTCAGGGGTCAGTGAACTTGGTGGTGGTTCCTAAAATCACCCCCTGGGTTTAGAGACCCTTCCTTCTGCCCCTTTCCTATCCTGGTGGGCCAGGAGAGTGTGAAGCTCTGGAAGGAAGGCAAGGAGAATGGGGCTGGGCAGGCGAGACCTGAGTACAGACTCTGGAGCACAAAGACCCCAGTTCTAAGAAGTAAGAAGATAAATTGAGAATGGTGTCCTAACTCCTTAGCTTTGGGGTCTTGGGAGGGCTGGGCAAAGTCTAAGTGTTAACATTTCTGGATCCAGAGTCAAAGAGACCTAGATTTGCACCTGAGCTCTTCCCCTTGACATTGACTGGGCTACTTAAACTCATCTGAAAAGTTTAAAAAATGTTTCCATATCTGAAAAGTAGAGTCATTGGCACCTTGCACATAGTACTGTTACGAGGATTGACTGAGATAATACATGTCATAGAGAGCTTAACCCAGTGCCTGGTGCACAGTAGGTGGTTAATAAATGTAACTCATCATCATCTTCCTGGCCACACAGTGGCTGAGCTCCTACACTGTGCCCAGCGGTGAGCCGAGTGCTATGGAAAAGAAAGAGCATTTCACCCTTCAGCTGACACACAAAAGAGAGGACTGAGAGATTAAAACTGTAAGGGTTTGGGAGAGATTCATAAAATAAAGAAGATGACTTTAGAGGCCTTTTGAAGAGTTGAAGATGGGATTAGGAATAAGCTCAGTTTATGTTCAAAATAATATTCCACTTTTAATATCCTCTCCCTAAGTAAACACTTTGGAATACCTTCGTGTGGAGCGGGAGGAAGTCCTTGCCCGAGGGGCCAGGTGACGTTCTGAGTGGCAGGTGGCCTGGGGAATAGAAACCGTCACCCTCCCCCTTCACGCTCCCCAGGGGCTCAGTCCACTGAGTGCCTCCTTCCCAAAGATCCAGAAAGTCTGTGCCGCCAGATGAAGAAAGAATCTTCCACCCTCTGAGTTCTCACTGGACTCTGTGGGATGCTAGAAATATTTTTCAACCCACCAAAGGAGAAAAGAATTGACCAGGGCCCGTGCCAAAATATTCAGTAAATTCAAAAGTCTTTTGTTTTAGAAGAAAGTGGCTGTGATGGGAGCCTCCTCTTCTGATCTGACATCACAGCCCAGTGGGTTGGGCCTTGCACAACTTGTCCAGTCCTCAAACCATGATTCCGAGGAAATTCACCTATTCAGGGTTCTTTGGGAAAGCTGATTTCTGGTTCCACTTATCAGTTATGTAACTTTAGACAAATCATTTGGCCCCTCTGGATCTCAGTTGCCTCATCTGTGAAATGGTGATGACAATTCGGTTTCATTTCAAGAGTGAGTTCTGAACCAAATCATCCCTTGTTCCACTCTAAGCTATTAGGTCTGAGCTTCCGTGAAACAAGTCTTGCCCCTTGCCAGATGGGGATGGCAAACACATGGTTGCACTAGGCTGTGGAAATTGCCTTTGAGCCTGCAGTACATTCTTTGAATCTCCTCAATGACAGTCTTCTTCCTTTCAGAGAGGGTTTGATTTCCGGAAGCAGCCGAATCGGAAAAATAAATTATATGATCAAGCTGAATGAAGATACTTATAGTTCCAAACAAATGAAACCAACTTTGTTAAGCTTCTAAACTAACTCAGTTCAAAAAGGTTTTGAACCAGGACTGCATTATTAATACACAAGCATAGCCTCTTAGTGACATGTGAGGACAGCACTTATTGGGATATATTCTGATTTTTTAAAACTGCATTTGTTGCTTTCTATTTACACCTCAATTTTTAAAACAGATTAAGTATCCTCTTCATTCCTGTTCATTTCCTAATGCATTGGTTTTATGTGTTTGGATGTTAGTGCATTTTATTTTCTTACAAATGCAGCTTACCTGGTTCATTATCAATTATAAAAATGTCCCAGCTTAGTGGTTCTTAAACTGGAAAGCTTTTTCAAACCCAGATTGCTGGGCCCACGCTCAGAGTTTCTAATTCAGTAAGTCTAGAATTAGGTGCAGTAATTTGCAATTTTAATATGTTCCAGGTGGAAACCCCTGGCCTAGCTGACAGGGGCCTTACTGTACAAATGAGTAAATTGAGGCCCAGGGAGAAGTGACTCCCTTGCCTGCTGTTATATAACTAGCTAGTGACAAAGCTGGAACTCAGGCACGCAATACCCCCCGTGCTTTGCTTCTAAAATTATCATATCATGGTCAGGAACTAGTTATCATGACCGTAGGTTTTAAAGATTTTTCAAGACCTTCCTGGTTTTGAATAATCTGGCCCGTTATCCCCTTCAGTGCAACTGTGTCATGATTTTTATTTCAGAATATAGAGTCACATGAGAGTAGCTTGTGTTTGATTTGCTTTTTATTCTGTGAGTTTGAGGCTGGAAATACTGACCTGCTG
>PVKY010015873.1:0-10005 GCA_004027775.1 Bradypus variegatus | reverse complement strand
CAGATTGCTTTGAATTTCAAGTTTGTCTCCTCCAACTTTTATCTCTGTGCAAGCTTTTGTCTCCCTTCTGCCTTTGCTTTTAGCCAAGGCCATTCCAACGTCAGTCAGGCAAGGGAAGGACTATTCTATACCTACTGGAAACACAGAGGATAATTGTTCTGTGAGCTCATTGTAAGGAAGTGATCCATGAGAAAATATTTTTATATATTTCTATTAATCACTCCTTGGTATAATTTTATTCTTTAAAAAATCTTGTTCCATAGCAACCCAATAATAACACAAAATGACGATAAGGATTTTCTTAAACAAATATCAGTTCTTTAATTCTCACACTAACATTTTATTAGAACTTTTAAAGAAAATTTCTCAATTTTCAGGAGTGCATAAAATTCAAAGCCTTGGTCCTGTGGATGTGAATCCATTAGCAAATAGGATCTCTGAAGTTTTTATTAGTTGAGTCAAAACTGAATCAGAGTGGGTCTTAATCTACTGTAACTGGAGTCTTCATAAGCAGAAGAAATCTGGACATAGGAGGAGACAGAAGGAGACAGAAGGCCCATGTGTTGGAGGCAGAGATCGAGTTAAGGGGAGCCGGCAGCCACCACCAGAAGGCTACCGACTTCAGAGAAAGCACGAGGCTGCAACACTTTGATTTTGGACATTTAGGCTCCAAAACTGTGAGACAAAAACAATTCCTGTTGTTAAAGCCAACTAACTAGTCTGTTACAGAATATCTGGCAAACTGAGATTCCCACCCATTTCAAGTTTTATCCCAAGTTAAAATATCCCAATACTACTCCCAGATTTGCCCCTATCCTTACGGGCAAAGGGCAACTCTAAACTCCTACTTCTAGACTCCTAGAGATGAGGCACTCAGCCTGGAGGCCTGGGAGGAAGGGGGCTCATTGTCTCCAACCTGACAGCCACAGCTCTCCACCCCTCTACTTACCGCTTCAGGAGAGGAATGCTTTGCCTGAAAGTGGGAGGGAGCTGACAGAGCCTGAGCAATTTATAATAGATCATCTGAAATAATGTTTCCTAGGCAGCAGAATAAACACATAGCCAGACATTACACTGCTTTTCAAATAGATGTCTTTTCTTGTTTTCTAACTGCCACTTAAAAATCTCCAAACAAAAAAATAAGCTGTTGCTGCATGCTAGGATGCCTAAGCAAGAAATAACTCTCATTCTTCTCAAAAAGGAAGCTGTCTTTTAGGGTGGGAAAGGTGAGTAGTTAAGTTGTGGTTTTGAAATCAAGGTCAATTTTATTTGGTAATAAGGTATGTGTCAATCAGAGAGGCTGAGATTACTGCAACAGAAAAACTTGTAAAGGATTTGGTGGTTTAATTGTGCTTACGTTCTTTTCATAACTGCACTCTTTGAAGGGAAATGTCAAATTCTATTCAGGTTTGGTGGAAAATGATTTCAGAAGACCTGCCTGACTTGATGAATGTTTTTCTCTCTCTGGTACTTTTGTTTGCAATATCCTAGAATTACCCCTGTTTCCTCTGCAAGGATGACACCATAAATCGCAGTGGTGATCACTTAGGCTAATAGGGCAGGGTTGCTAGCCTGCAGAGCCTTTGGAGTTCAAACTATGATCCCTGCATTCAGTTCAACACCTGCCATTATTTCCAAATATATTATCATTATAATTACTTCTTCCTTTGAGCTCTCATAACAATTTGTACATAACTTTACTATAGAATTTATCAAATTGTCATAAAACTAGCTGTTTATGTGTCCTCAGTAAGTATGATTTCTGATGGTAGGAAACACGGTTTCAGTAATTATTTTGTCCTCTGTGATTAGGACAGTGTTTGATATGTAGTAGGTGTTCAATAAATTCTTATTGACTAAGTGAAGGTTTTTAAGGCCATGTCAATCACTTTTAGACAAAGAATTCTAGGATGTAATATGATTTAACATCCCATCTTCTGGAAAGTATTTAGTGAAACCATTCTAGAAATAATGGAGCATGATACCCAAGCCTTTTTAATAGAGGGGATTTTAATCCTTTAGTTTGACACATAGGTTTCTGTTTAATCCAGAGTTTAGTTTCCTATTCAACACAAATCTACTGCCCCAGTGAACTGTATCTGGATGTGATATCTTGGTTCAACCTGTATTGTTCTAAAATTGTTTTTTCTCCATTTCACCCCTTCCCTAATGTTCCATGGAGCCCCTGCCAGACATGCAGGGTCAAAGAGAGTGCTGGCTACAACCTTCCACTTCCATCAAGTGTCTATAATTTGAATGTAGACTAATCTCCATCAAGTCTGGTATTTAGAGTTAAATCCTTGGACTTCCTCTATCTCTGTTTCCACTTACAGAACTTTAAGAAATGCAGCACTTCATGGGTATAGCATTGCTTCTTGGAGATAGTGTCTCTGATTAAATCTGCTCCTTGCTGCTGTTGGCAACCCAGCCACTCAGAGAATCCACTGTTTACTGCATGAGCCATGACTCTGGCTTTTCTGAGGCAACCTATTCTAAGTGGATGCAAAGAAGGCACAGGCAGCATTGGAATCTTTGGAGTGTGGGCAGTTGAAATATCTCAGCCAAGTAACTTTCTGGGCATGGTCCTCAGCCAAAGAGAGCCACTAAGACCTAGATCAGGCTCCCTTCCTGGGAACAGGCCATTCAATGAGTCATCAATGCAGGGTATAATAGACCAGACCTTTGCCTCAAGGCAGGACGACTCTGAAGAGCCATCCCAACTGGAGAGTTTTCTGCCTTTCTGGCTGGCCTTCATTGCAACTGCATCTCAATGCAACTCTTCAGTCTCCCCAATACTACTTCCTTCAATTCTCCATGGGTATTGGTCTTGAGGGAAACCCCCTCCTTCCAATGAACTTCTTGCATGCAAATCTCCATGTCAGAACTGTTTCCCAGAGAACACTACTTTGGATAGGGAGCAACTCTAGCCTCCCTGGACTCCTATCTCAATGTTGGATTTAGGGAACAAGGAAGTGGGAAAGGGGATGAAGCTGACATCATCTGGACTGATGGCAACTAGGTCTGTGGGCATGTTCAGTTCTGGGCTGTCTGATTCTCCCAGCCTTCATGATGAAACTCTGAAGACTAGTGTCTCTGACCTCCCTCTGTCCCGGCAATCAAAGATATCTGGTGGGAGGACCCTCACATCAGCTACAGCCAAAGTCCTAGCATTTTATAGGCTGACACCCTACAGTCATGGCCACAGGGAACTTTCTGAATGTAGGCCTATAAAGCATTCATAAAAACCCAGATATTTAGGAATCATTGCATGGTAATAGCAAACTTTTTAACATCAAGGAAACTCAGATTCAAATCCTCACTCTTGCAATTACAAGATCAATGATATTAGGTCATTTATTTGGCCATTCTGATTTTCAGTGTCTTCGCCTAGAAATAGGGAATAATAAAAACCCCCTCAAATAAGTCTTGTGAGGTTTAAGATAGAAACCTCAAATCATCAGTGAATTAACCAAGCTCCAGAGACAATATTTTCATTTCTGTTCAAAGAACTCTCTGTGATCTAGGAAAAAAAGTGCTTCGTGATGAAACTTTGAAGACTAGTGTCTCTGACCTCCCTCTGTCCTGGCAATCAAAGATATCCAAGTCAACCCATATCTAAATTTTTCTTAGAACTGTATAGTTTCCTTCGTGGTATCTTAAGACTGACCTGGCACACAGAAACTGTGCCAATGTAGAAGCCATATAAGCTCCAGGCCCAGAAGCCCCGATGCATACATTTCATGGCAAATTCACTACAGCCTGTTAGGCAGACAACACAGCCCCTGGAAGTTCAAGGAGACAGATGGCAGTCCTGCTTTCTAGAGTTTGCTCTTGGGCAAGAGTTGGCTGTCTCTTTTTTCTCTCACTACCACATTCCCAGGTTTTCTACTTCCTTCTTAAAGACAGGCTCATCTGGGTTGCTTCCTGACTTAGCGTTCAAGTGTTAAGAAGCAGAAAATGACGGCCTCTAGACCACCTTGCAGGGTGGTCTCTTCCTCCCTGTCCATGCTGGCTCTGTAGACCAGAAGCTTTTCCACGATTCCCAGCACACTCCTTTTCTTCTTTATAGGTACCTTAGATATGACTTGTAAGGAAGTAATATGAGTAATTATGCATACTATTATCTTGCTGGTGAGGTGGCAACTGTGGGGCAGATAACAGTTAAATATTTACCTTAGAATTCGACTTTGGAGTTTCGCTCTGTATACTCAGGCAAAGGCAAGGGACAGGAAGGGAGGGGGTGGTGGCCAAGAGCCCTGAGCAATTCCTGCAGAGCCACCTGCTACAAGAGCTCAGAGCCTGAGGATCTGGCCTGAGCTGGGCAGGAAGCTTGCAATGTGCAAGCTTCCTCTTGGATGTTACTTTGCTCTTGCATGTATATCAGATATGCATAGAGTAAGCATTTTCCCTCACTACTAGAGGGTATTTAGAAAGCTGGCTCACTTCAGAACCCCCTCCTTTATTTTTTTATTATTTTTTAAATTACAAACTGAAGTAAAAGGAAATATTTATTTTTGGAAGTTAGTTCTTTTCACAAGGTCAGGTTGTGTTCGTTACCCACGGAGAGAAGGACAATTTGAGCAGATCATCACATTTTAATTATACAAAGAAAGAATGAGGCTTAGCTCATAATGACAATGGGCAATTTGAATAGTTAAAATTATTTTAGAAAAGCATTGATTTCTTTTAAATTCAAATATGCCCCAGAAGCTTATTTATGTTGCATATATTCAAATAACTATTTTGTTATTCAGTATTTCTCATTTTAAACCACTTGTAAACTGACTTTCGCATTTATGCTGGAGGATGTTCTATCTCCCGGAATTATAATTGAGAATGCCCCATAAATACTTCAAATTTATGAGACTATTTCTCACTAGCTATACTGCAATTTCTTAAACGTAATAGCCGGGGAAAAGGATAGTAGAATTCTAGGGAAAAACAGCCCTTGACTTTTTACTTCTTTGTGTTCAGCAGCTTTCTTATTGTTGAAATTCCCCAAATTAAAATGCAAAAGCTCAGCTTCTTGGCTGGACCTGCTTACTTAACCTTAATAAAATATAAGGGTCTGTATCATCAATCAGAAACACACCAGACATGGTGCATGAATTTTATCTTCCATTTTGTGCTTTGTACTTCAGAGTGATAATAGGATAAAAAAAAAAATCTTTGGTTTGGCAGGCCAGTTGATTGTACTCTCTTTGTTTTTGTCATGTTCCTATGTAAAATGAATTGTTCAGACAGACTAAGTCTCTTAGGGTACAAAATTTCCTATGATCCTCTTCCCTGGAAATCTTTAAAAATAGAATAAACTTTCATTTGTCTTGGTTTGGTTGAAGTGCAGTCTGTCTTTGGCAGAGGAATGGTTTAGCTGACCCGTGAATGCTTCTGTTAGTCTCATGATCACTTAGGTGGAGAATTTTTTCCTTAATCCTCTCCAGCTTTAATTTATCACAACAGTGCATTTTCTTACAGATGGAGTAAAAAAAAAAAATCTGATGCAATCTTCTTTGCTGTCACAAAGTAATAGAAGAGTTTATTTCTTAGATGTGAGAAAGTAAAATCAAATCAGGAAAATGTACACTGCTTTTCCCCCTTCTCAAACTTTGAAGGAAAGATAGTGAAATATGATAAATAGCCTGCTCTTTAAGACAATATGTTTTCAAACAAGTGGACTAAATCGGTTAAACCAAACCAAATGCTCCATCAGGACCACCCGCATGTTCCTTATGCGAATCGGAAACTGGGCATCTGGACATGTGGAGTGACCTCGGCAAGGTGTGCTGATGGGCACTGCGCCCGCGGGCGGTGGGGAGCGCTGGGGAAGGTGATTTCGCAGAGACGGTTACAGCCTGCGGCAGCCCAGGGCCCCGTGATGCGTGCAGCGGTCTACCCGCCGCCCGGATCCCTGCTGTCCAGTCCCGCCTGCTTGGAGTGATTATGTTATGAAGGTTTTCACTTTCCTGAGACATGCCAGCCTAAAGAATAGTGTTATTTCACCACATCAGTCATTAGTAGACACACACAGATACCCGTGCACATAAAGAGCCATGACAAGGAGCCACACTGATAGTTCATAGTCAAATTCAGAATCGTATTTATTCATGCTCTCACCAATTCCTTTTTAAAATTTTCCCTCTTTTTCAGGAGGGACTCCAAAATTTGTTTTTGACAAGTAAACTTTATTGAAGTTAAACTTTACCTACCTGAATATGCACACATTGTGTGCATACAAGTCAGTGTTTTCCAGTGAATTTCTAGACTTGTGTAATCATCACCACAATCCAGTTTTAGAATGTTTCTGTTCCCTCAACAAGTTCTCCTGAGCCCCTGTCTCCTCTCCTGTCCCCACTTCCAAGCGAACACTGACTGATTTCCTTTTTCTACAAATTTTATATAAACCAAACCACAACATGTGGTCTTTTTTGAATGCTTTATGCACTTAGCACAATGTTTTTGAGATTCATCTATGTTGTCACATCTATCAGTGGGTTTTTTAAGTTGCTGAATAGTACTCAAATGTATGGGTATAGCACAATTTTTGATCTATCTACTCTCTGTTTGAGAGGCATTTGGATTGTTTCCAGTTTTTGCCTATTATGAATAATGCTGCTGTACAAGTCTTTGTGTGGACATAAGTTTATATTTCTCTGGTGTAGATACCTAAGAATGGAATTGCTGTGTCATATGCTATGTTTAACTTTTTAAGAATGGAAGAAATTGTTTTCCAAAGTGACTGCATCATTTTACATCCCCTTCAGCAATGTAAAAGGGTCTAACTTCTCCACTTCCTTGTCACACTTGTTTTTGTCTGGTTTTTGATTATAGTCATCCTAAAGGGTATGAAGTTGTATCTCATTGTGGTTTTGATTTCCATTTACCTATTGACTAATGATGTAGAGCATCCTTCCATGTACTTATTGGCCTTTTGTATATCTTTTTTTTTTTTGGAGAAATATCTATTCAAATCCTTTATCTATTTTTAAATTGCATAGTTCATCTTTTTAGGTTCTTTATATGTTCTGGATACAATTCCTTTATCAAATATATGATTTGTGAATCTTAATAGTCTGTGACTTGTCTTTTAATTTTAGTGGTGTCTCTTGAAGAGCAAAGGTTTTCAATTTTGATGAAGTCCAATTTATCATTTTTCCTTTCATAGATCATGATTTTTGTGTTACCTCTAAGAAACCTTTGCTTAACTCAAGGTCACAAAGATTTTCTCCTATGTTTCCATTAGAGTTTTTATAGTTTTAGCTCTTTAGATCCATGATCAGTTTTGAGTTGATTTTTGTATATGATGTGAGGTAAAGAGCTAAGATGATGATTATTATTTTTTTGCATATGGATATACATTTGCTCTAGTGCCATTTATTGAAAAAACTATCCTTTCTCTATTGAATTTCTTTGTTTCTTTGTCAAAAAGCAGTTGGCTGTAAAACAAGGATTTTTTCTGGACTTTCTATTCTGTTCCATTGATCTGTAGATCTATCTTTGTGCCAATCACAGTCTTGATTACTGCAGTTTTATAATAAGTTTTGAAATTGGGTAGTGGAAGTCCTTCTACTTTGTCATTCTTTTTCAAAATTGTTTAGAATCCAGGGTTGTAAGGGAAATCAGATCACTGTCCCAGTACTACTCCTTCTAATATGGCAATATAGTTTAATTCCACTCCTGAAAAACATGAAAAAGGGGATCATTTTCACCTTTATACTTACATAAATGTGTCTGGAATATTTTTATTGGCTCTTGTATCAGCCAGCTTTTGCTGCATAACAAACCACCCCAAAACTAGTGGTTTAAAATAGCAACCATTTATTTAGCTTATGATTCCATGGATCAACCATTTGGGATGTGTTTCTCCAGAAAATTCTCCTGCTTTCAGCTGGGCTCAATCATGTGCCTGCAATCAGCTGTCAGTCAACTTGGCAGCTCTGCATCTGGAGGTTGGCCGGCTATCAGCTGGGGCAATGGGTAAGTGTGCTGTGTGTTTCTCATCATCCAGAAGACTAGCCTGAGCTTATTCACATGCCAACATGGTACCAAGAACAACAAGAAGGAAGACTTTTTGAGGCTCTGCTTGCATTGCATTTGCTAATGTCTCATTTGTCAAAGCAGTTTACATAGTCAAGCCCAGAATCAACTTGGGATAGCCCTACCAAAAGAGGATACAGAGATGCATGAACAAATTGAAAGCATGACTGGGATCAATCCACCACAGTTTTAAGAAGCTGCAAGTGCTTCTTTGGATGTCAGAAGAACCAAGTTTCCATATATGAGCCAAAACAAAGTTTAACAAATCGATTATTTTAAAGCAGTAGTTCTTGGTTATTGGGACTTGCTCTATCAGAGATTATCAATCCATAGAGCCCCATGTTTCATCTAACAGAGTGCTAGAACTTTAGCCAAACCTAGTAACTTAGGACATAGAGAAATAAAATTGTTCCTTATAATTTTCCTTAGGATCATGAGACTTTAGGAAACCAAAAGAACCAAAAGCACTTCCTCAGTAAGAACACTAGAGACTCTAACTCCATTAATTCCTAACTCAATATGATTCCCTTTTAACATAGACAAGCTTAGTAGTTCCTATGGACTAAACCCGAGGATTAGAGCTCAGAGCTAAATTGAAGGGATAAAGCTTTTTACATGACTAAGTATTTTTTAATAGGCATGAGAGCATCTTGACATGATACACTACTCAAGTATAAATAACCAATTTACAGAAGTGTTTTCCTGTTTGTTTGCTTATTTATTTATTTTTAGGTCTGGAAAAAATACGTAAGCAGCTATCAGGTTTTTTGGTGATAGACAAATCATATTTCCAAATTCATAATAGTCATAATTTATTTATTATTTATTTTCTCTCTTTGTGATGTGAGTTACCCCTGTATAGACTCCCTGCTTCCACTGCTATTATGAAAACACTTGGAACATTTCAGCAAATGGGTGGGCTTCATGGTGGATGATGTAAAGGAAGCTGATTATCCTGGGGCACAGCCCTTGAAGTAGAGTTGATCTGCTTCCAAGATGTAGAGCTTTTGTGAGTAGTAGTAGCATGTTGGACCAATAGATAGGATTAGATATGCTCTTTGGGCCAACCAGGGAAACCAACCATCATTTACATATACATTGGAAAAAATAATTGACCAAATGGTTTTTTGAAATATGATCCATTTGTAAATTGAGGTCAACCTGAGATATGCTTTTTTCAGAATATATAGGCAAAAGTTGGATTTATATGAGAGTGTTGATAGACTTTTTAGCTAAACTAGTAAATTAATTCAGTTCCATACAGACAATGCAAGCAATAAGCTTCACTGTTTTTCTCCCTATTCTGACAAGGTTGCCAGTTAAAATTATTATTTTGATAGCTTATATTGAAATCATGGATATAGAAATGAACCCAACAAATTTAAGTTATTACAAGTCCAAATTGCTTTATATTCTGAGTGATAGACTGGTTCCTTGTGATAATTGTCATGGTTGTCACTGTAAAAGAGCTTCTGAGGAAGTGAAATGTTGTTCTTGATCAGAGATGGGCATTACTGCAGCCTTTTATAATGGTAATTTAAGTGAATCACCTGTAGTCTTGAGGTTCTGTTTAAATATGAGGATGAGGCAAGAAAGATGATGTCTGACAAGGATGGGTTGCTTTGTTAATTAAATTAGCAGGGGAAATTTTACTAGCTTTAATTAGTGTAAAATAAACCTTAGAAACAAAGATGGTGATTAAAGCATGCTAATCTGATTAGAATCACAATGTGCATTGTTATAGGCTACTTGACAATAGAGAATCACCAGACTAAGGCTGGAAAGATGCAGGGAACTGTTTTATAGATGAGAGAGTTGCAAATGGCACACAACCCTGTAGCTCCAGTTGGATTGCCACATTGTGTTGGGAGAATATGTCTGATGAATACTGTGGTGGTTTGAAGCCATATTTACCCCAGAAAAAACATGTTCTTAAACTTAATCCATTGCTGTGGATGTGAACTCATTGTA
>PVKY010015872.1:0-10012 GCA_004027775.1 Bradypus variegatus | reverse complement strand
TTCAGTCTCTCCCCATTGAGTATGATATTAGCTGTGGGTTTTTCATATATTGCCTTTATCATATTGAAAAAGTTCCCTTCTATTCCTATCCTTTGAAGTGTTTTCATCAGGAAAGGATGTTGAATTTTGTCAAATGCCTTTTCTGCATCAATCGAGATGATCATGTGGTTTTTCTGCTTTGATTTATTGATGTGGTGTACTACATTAATTGATTTTCTTGTGTTGAACCAGCCTTGCATACCTGGAATAAATCCCACCTGGTCGTGGTGTATAATTCTTTTAATGTGTTGCTGGATTCGATTTGTGAGTATTTTGTTGAGAATTTTTGCGTCTATATTCATTAAAGAAATTGGTCTATAATTTTCTTTTTTTTAGCATCTTTGTCTGGTTTTGGTATTAAGGTAATGTTGGCTTCATAGAAAGAGTTAGGTAGCTTTCCCTCTTCAATTTTTTTGAAGAGTTTGAGCAGGATTGGTACTAATTCGTTCTGGAATGCTTGGTAGAATTCACATGTGAAACCATCTGGTCCTGGGCTTTTCCTTTTTGGCAGCTTTTTGATGATTAACTCAATCTCTTTACTTGTGATTGGTTTATTGAGGTCACCTATTTCTTCTTGAGTTAATGTTGGTGGTTTATGTTTTTCTAAGAAGTTGTCCATTTCATCTAAGTTATTTAGTTTATTAGCATATAGTTGCTCATAGTATCTTCTAATAATTTCCTTAATTTCTGCACGGTCAGTTGTTACATTTCCTTTCCCATTTCTGATTGCATTTATTTGCATCTGCTCTCTTTTTTTTTTGTTAGCCTAGCCAGCGGTCCATCAATTTTATTGATTTTCTCAAAGAACCAACTTCTGGTTTTGTTGATTCTCTCCCAAAGACATTTTTAAATCCTAATATTAGGGAAGCTCTCATGGTCTCTGATCCTGTTGGCCACTTCTTCCTCCTTGAGGATATTCCCAAGGCGATCTCCTGTTCTCATCCTCCTCTGACCCCTCTGCTGCTCCATGGCAGACACTACTGGGTGTCCCCTTCCTCTGCCTGTTCTTTAAAGGCTGGTGTTCAACAGGACTGTCTTCTCTCACTTTTCACACTCTTTTTGGGTAAACCCACTATGGTGGCTTGAAGTTATGTATCCCAGAAAAACATGTCTTAAACTCAATCCATTCCTGTGGGTGTGAACCCATTGTAAGTAGGATCTTCTGATGAGGTTACTTCAGTTAAGGTGTGGCCCTACTGAATCAGGATGAGTCTTAATCCTTTTACTGAAGTCTTTATAGGGAAGGCCAAAAAGAGAGAAGCAAAGGGGAGCAGCCAGAAGGTGGGAGTCAATGGAACCCAGAGGAAAAAGGAGAAGACACCACTATGGGCATTGCCATGGGATAGAAAAACCAAGGAAGCCCAAAGATTACCAGTCAACCAGAAGATACCAACTCCAGGAAGAAGCAAGCCTTCTAGCCTCTGAAACTGAGCCAATAAATTCCTGTCATTAAGCCAACACATGATATAGTATTTGTTTTAGCAGCTGAGAAACAAAATCCCTCACCCTCTTTCCTGGCCTCACATACCATCTCTGGACTGCTGAACCATGTCTTAGTGAGGCCCATGGAGGATGTTAAACTAGATGGCCTGATGTGGAGAGATTAAAATGTATGTGCTTTGGTGGATGAAGGGTTGATTGGCTTGGCTTAGGGAGCGGAGGTGTGTAGACTGGGCAAGAACCTGGGAGGCAACTGCAGCACCCCTGAGGGATGCACCCAGATGGGGATGGCTACAGTGGTGCCTGGGTGTGGTTCTTATGTTGTGGGCAGAAACACTGCAAACCGGGGAGGCTTTGGGAGCATCCTGAACCAAATATGGTGTAAAAGGAGTGCCCCACTGGCTTGGGCTGGGGACAGCCATAGCAACAACCTCTACACATCTTTTCAGGATGGCCTAAGCCTCCTGGAATTGTGACCAGCTCCAGGCAAGGTGCCCGTAAAATGACTAACAGAGTTCCCACCAACTCTGGCAATGGGATTGCCAACTAGATTTGATTTATTAAAATATGGCATTTCTTACACTTTGAGTGTCATGCTGTAAATCACATATAGAATTACATATTGCAATTTGTGTGAGATAAGAAGGGATAGCCATAGTGTTAAAGTGGGCATATTCAATATTTATTTAGCAGGTAGAGTGGGCAGGTCTTAGTGGTGGACTGGTCCACATCCAATTGGATGTGAAGTCAAAAAATGATTTCCAGTTTTCTGGCAGAGAACTGTGTCTCTGAAGTGCATTTCCCACCCTCTTCCACTCCACAACGATTTCCAAAGGTATCGCTCCAGTCGGCCCAGGCTCCTGTTCCCTACCCTCTATTCACACGCATCCCGCTCCCGCTCCCCCAAAACGAAATAAGGTGTCGAGGCAGTAAGGGGCGCAGGGAATCCTAGGGTAGAGAAGAAATAAAATCGCGGCCTTTCCGGGATCAGCCACCAGGAGCTCCAGCGAGGCCTCAGCCCAGCCCCCAAGAGAGGGTCCCCCAGAGGGCCCTCAGGTGGCGCCAGCCCCTCACCTGGGGGGGGGGCGGGGGAAGCGTTCACCGGGCGTGGTCCCTCCTGGGTCCCTCCCGGGTCGAAAGCCTCTCGCCCACCTGCGCCCCAGGCAATGTCCTCGCCACGGAGGGCAGTGGCTCCCCCCGACAGTTGAGCTCGGATCCAAGGCTGGGGGAAACGGCCCCTTAAACCGCGGCCCGGGGGCCGGGGCAGGGGGTGAGCCTCCGGGCGTGGAGCTGTGCAAGTGCACGGACGGCTGCGGGCTGGGGCAGGGTCCGAAGCCCGGGCTGTAGGATTCTGCCGACAGTCGGGTTCGGGGGCTCGGTGGGCCGAAGCACCGCAGGTCCGCCACGCCGAGTCTCGGCGACTATGGGAGCGATTCCGCGACGGGGCCTCGGGCGCTGGCCGACTCTTGTGGAAGTAGGGGCGTGCGGTTTCAGTTCCTCGCCTTTGCCCCTGGGCCAGGACGTCTCACCCTCCAGGCGCCACCTTCCCCCCCTCTCCCGGCATCCTCCGCGCGGCCCCTTCCCGAGCCGACGCCGCTCCGCGCAGGGCGGGGCAAGGGGCGTCTTCTTCCCCTCTCTCCTCACCCCTGGCAACTGGAGCCGCCCTCTCCTCTCCCCCAGGCCGGCCCTGCTGTCGGTGCGCGGGAGCCTGGTGCGGCCGGCCGCCTAAGTTTCTCTTGATTCCCGAGGCCGCCGATGGCGGGATGGGCATTGGGAGAGAGTGGAGATGATGGATGATGGGGAGGGGCTAGGATACGGCTGCGGGAGGGAAGAAAGAGACCATGAATGAAGTCTGAATCTGAGAAGGCCCGAGAGGCCGATTCATTTTCTGCCTCCTACCTGCTCCAGCCCTGGATGGGAGGCCCTGAGAGCTGATCACCTTCCCTCTCTGGGCCTTCTTTCTCAGCAACCAAGAGCTGGACTTGATGTAGGGGTGGGGTGCGGGTGGCAGAGTGTTGGTCGGCAGCTCAGAGGACCTGAGCCTTGCAGCTCCCCCTATGAGCGGAGGTTTCCTGCCCCAGGATCTCCTCTAATCATCAGGACCATTTTACACATCAGGAAACCGAGGTGACTGGCACTGGGCTGGAGCCCGTCTGCTAGGCTCCCGAGCGGAATCTGCCAAGTCCATCAGCCACTCCTTAATTCGCATCTGCATTATCTTTCTCTGCTTTTGATACCATGTCTCACTCTCTCCTGGGACCCTGGTTTCCTCCTTACAGCTTTAGGCCAGCTCTTCTCCGCTTCCTTTGTGCACTTCTTTTCCTACCTCTTAAAAATCTCCAGAGCTTTGAATTGGGCCGACTTCTCTCCATTCTCTCCATTCTGTGTATTGTCCCTGAGGGAGCTCAACCTCTCCCATGTGGGGTTTTGGTGACAGTTCTCCTTCCTCCTCTCCCTACACACAATGTAGTAGACTCCCGGACCTTGTTTGCAGCCAGCTTACTCTTCCTGGCCTCTCCCCTGGGATGTTCCGATGTCTGCAGTCAACCTCATTCTGCATCTCAGAGATGCCACCACCATCTGACTGGCCTGTGGGCATGTGTGTGCCAGGGGACCAGGTGTGTGGCAGAGGGAGAACTGAAAGGTGGAGGGAGGTGGCTATACATAATAATTTTTAGCCTCAGTGTGGCCTTTTCTTGTCTATAGGTCCTGATCTTTTAGAACTCAGATGGCAGCAAGCTCCAAGAAGCTGCTTCTGTTTTGGGCTGGGAAGAAACCTCAAAATGTGTGTGTGTGTATGTGTGTGTGGTGGTGGTGGTGGTGCTGGAGTATAGAGGTGGCTTCTGAGGACAGGAAACTCTGGTGCTATTTTAGGTGGGGTAAGGAGGCAAGCTTGGAGCCACTTGGATGGGGAAGACTTGCTCAGAAAAGTGGACTATTTGGAAGGCATCAACTTTCTGTGATGATTTTGCCTTAAGAATGGCGTTAAGCTCCTTTAAAAGGGAGACTTTACAAGACTTTTAAAAGGAGTTAGCATCCACAATGCAGACCTAGCTGTCCCTGGAAGACAGCTTGGGCTGGGACAAAAAGTGAAGCCCTCCTCTCTCCCCCTACCCTGAGGGCTCTAGGCAGATATTTAAAGGGGAGCCCTCCACGCGGCCTTGTGGCCCACACCAGTGGGATCCTAGTTTAGCCCAAGGCTGAGCTTCAGCTCTGCTGGCAGCTTCTCAGTCTTCCCCACCATCTGGTTGCAGTTCTCCCTAAGCCAGCCAGCTCCCTCTCGTGCCCTTAGTGCTGTCTCCCTGGCTCTAGTCCCTTTCCTCCCTGAAATCCCAGTTTTCTGCCAGAGACCTGCCACACCGCTTGGTCAAGCCCTCATTGCAAACAACGTTCCTTTCACTCAAGAACTTCCAGAGGGGGGCCTTACCCTGGCCCTCCAGCCACACCCATGTTGCCCCCTTCCTTCCCCTGCCCAGGCTGTCCAGCATCCTGCCTGAAGCTACTGCCACTTCCTCTGGGAAGCCTTCCTGGTTGCCCCCACTAGGTGTTCTCTCCTCACTGTCCTCTTAGAGCCAGGCCTTCCCTTCACATGTCCTAGGGCCTCATCTGGTACCAAGTTTTATTGTGTCCTAAGACTGGTACTTCTTTACCACAGTGAGTCCAATGCACAGCACCGAACCTGGCACAAATTAGGTGTTATATAAAATGCAGCTGCATGAACAAATGAATGGGGGACATCAGGCTTCAGGCTTTTTTTTTTTTTTGAAGCACCTGTCAGAACTGTGCTGGATATTGAATGAGGTTCAGCAGATGTTAGGTTTCACCCTCATAAGTGTCCTGGGACTTCTACCCAGAACTAGAAGTTTTCTGGTTTTCTCAAGAAGTTTGGCCTCTAGATGAACTTAAAGACTCAGTCCTTGGGCAAACAGCTGTCACCCAGAATTACCTTGGGCTGATTGGGTCCCTGGCTCCTGTTTCCTCTGCAGGCTTTAACTCTGACCCACCCAGGGCTCAGCCTGCTGGGATTTGGCACCCCTTGCTGGGCTTTTGTGGGAGCTGGCCCTGCTTTGTCTTGCCCCACTGCTTCATGATGGGGTCCTGTCCTCAGTCTCCCAGCCTCTCCTGCTCACTCCCATCTCATGCTGACAACTGATAGGAACCAGTCATTTTTCAATCTCCTCTGTCCCAGATGGGCAAATGCAGAGCTCTATGTGCCCACTTTTGGGTGTGCATAACACGTGTGTATGTGCATGCACACACACATACACAGAACCAGAGACACGACAGAGCCAGAGCGACCATTTTTATTGGATTACAGCAAGACTATACAATACATGTTTCATGCAGGTTAAATATGTTTCTTCACTGCCCCTGGGAGGGGAGCACTTTCACTGCCAGCTCCTTCCTTGGCATATCAAGGGGTGAGCATCAAGGGGACCCTTCAATATACTCCACATGGGGGACAGTTGGGATCATGACCAGGGGTGGAGATGAGACAGTAGGCAGCTGTGGGCCCTGAGGACCCTGAATCTTCAGAGGGTCAGTGGCCATGGAACCTTGTTCTTTTGCTGGTGCTGGCATCAGAGGCTCTTGATCTTTCAGAGGCAGTGGGATTGTAGGAACTTGATTCTTCAGAGGTTCAGGAACCACAGGAACCTGATTCTTTGGAGGCTCTGGGACCATGGGACCTTGATCCTTGACAGGTGCCACAACCACAGAATCATGATCCTTCAGATGCTCTGGGGCTGCTAAACCTTGATTCTTTACAGGCTCAGAGTCCACAGGACCTTGATTCTTTTCAGGTGCTATCACCATGGGACTTTGAGTCTTCAGATGCTCAAGGACGATGGGGCCTTGATCCTTGGCAGGTGCTGGGAACAAGGGTCCTTGAGACTCCACAGGCTCAGGAACCACAGGACCTTGATCCCTCGGAGGCTCTGTTTCCGTGGAACCTTGATTCTCGACTCTTGCTGGGATAATAGGAATTTGATTCTGGAGAGGCACTGGGGCTATGGGACCTTGGTCCTTGACTGGTGCTGAGCTCACAGGACCTTCATTCTTTAAAGGCTCAAGGACCATGCAATCTTGATCCTTAGCTGGCGCTGGGACCACAGGACTTACATCCTTCAGAGGCCCCTTGACCACAGGACCTTGGTCCTTTGGAGGCTCCGGGACTGTGGGACCTTGATCCTCTGGAGGCCCTGGGACTGTGGTGCCTTGATCCTGTGGAGGCTCTGGGAGCACAGGACCTTGACCTTTCAGAGGCCCTGGGACCATGGGACCTTGATCCTTTTCTGGCTCTGAGGCTACAGGACCTTGATTCTTAGGTGAATCACCAGTGGGTTGGACTGGGCTCCTGCAAAGGAGAGAGAGATGGTCATTGCAAAGGCCAGAGGCCAGGCCAGGGGTAGGGCAGAGCACAGATTGCCTGATAAGTCTTGGCCTAGTGGAATCCGGGCAGGGCACCTCTTGCGGGAGAGCTGGGAGGAGAATCTGATTTCCATGTTCTTAGTACAGAACGTGGGGTGGGTGAGGGGCAGGCTCAGGAATCAGTCATTCAATGTGCTTGCCAATTGATTATAACCTGCACGTGGCACAGAGGGTGGGGCCCTGGGGGCAACAGCAGGACTGTAGCTGGACTCAGAGTCCTCCAACGGGCATCCCTTCAGCCCATCTGCCCCCACGCCACCCAGGCCCCTCCTTCTTTCAGGATAGCTGAGCCTATCCTGGGAGCCCTTTCTTTAGCTATCTACTCAGCTGACCCCATGGGCCAGGGTGTGCTTTCCCTGTTCTCAGCACCTTCCAAGGTTCCTTCCCTTCCCCTGACTGTGGGAGGGGCAAGGAGTCCATGGCTACCAAAAGGGAGGCAGTGAGAATGTCCCCTCCCACCCCTACCCCCTGCAAGGAGAGAAATATTTTATCACTGACATTGTTTAGAACTGCTGGCACATGCAGACTGGCATTTAATTGGTTTTATTATTGCTTCTGAATTATCTATGGACAATGTACCTCCTTATTGCCTACCTTTGGTAGGCCACTGGCTGAGACTCCCCTTTCAGGAAGTGAAGAGGCCCTGATCCCCTCACTCCATCCCCACTTCTGGTTTTGTCCTCTGCTGCTCTCTCTCTACTCTCCTTAGGCCAAGCCCTCACTCACTCCAAGGCTCTGGCACTTATTTCCTTGCAGCCAAGGATCCAAGTCTCTCAATAGAATCCTCATGGGTTGCTCCATGTGCCTTGCTGTGGACACCTGCCCCATCCCTTGCCCACCCACACCATAGACAGCATGTGACACCACTGACACCCAAGGGCTTACAATGCTGCACTCAGACCCAGCCAGCCGGGAGCCCTCTAGTTTAGAATGCAGGCTTCTTCCCTGCAGGCCAGGCTAAAAGTCACCATTCAACAGAGGCACTGCTCAGCCAGGTCACAAGCCTTTGCACACGTACAGCGCATTCTGCTTCCAAATCATTTCTTTGCGTATCTCATTTCAGCGACACAGCAACCCTGTGAAACACACAGGGAGGATTTTACTGTTCCTACTTGTCAGATGAAGAAACTGAGGTCCAAGAGATGGCAGAGAGGGCAAGTGATATGGAAAGTGAGGGGATCTGCCTGGATTGGAGTCTGGGTCTTTCCATCTCCAGCGCCTGTTACACAGCTGGTTCTCAGGATAGGGCTGCTCTTGTTATTACTGTTTGATACTTTGTGGCCAACCAAGTCTTTAAAATGACTTCTGCATTTAAACAGCTCCTATTGGCTTTTAGGAATGCCTTACCCATTTCTTAAAGCTGGCCCAATAAAACCTCTACATGGTAACACTTTCTTAGTTCATTATGGTTTAATCTCTCTGGGCCCAAGTTTGTAGTCAATTGATTGAGTATAATATTTACTCAAAAATATCATGTATGTAGAGCACCTTGCACCCTGGTATTATTACGTAGTATTATGATTATTTTTCTTTTCACTTAAAAGTAAAATTACACATATTTGGGCTAATTTTGTTCTCATATGTCATCCAGATCTAGAAAGATTTTTACTGTACTTATCATCTTGGGCTCCTAGAGGACTGATCTCTCAGCAGAGTACGGTGGCACAGGCAGCCTACCTGTCCAGTCACTCTTGAGTCACTGAACATACAGTGGAGGGGAGAGGGGCCAGGGCAGCCCCGCTGGCTCAGCATGCTTTAGAGCACAGCACTCGGGTGGGACGGATGTGGCTGGCTGCCATCATTGTGACCTTGGTGCTTGAGGAGAGAGCCGGGCAGCCCCTGAGAAGCATGCAAAATCCAAGGATGGCACTAAAATACCTCCAATTGGTGGTGGTTGGCCCAAGAGGGAAAATAAAAACATAATTAAAAATAATTCAGAATAAAGTCAAGCAGGAAATTGATTAGATGAATCCTGACAGGTAGTGAGCAACTTGGGTGGGATCACCCTGAAGGGGTGATGAAGCTGTAAGAGGGGTCAAAAGAAGCTGATAAGGGCTTAACTTGGTATCAGAGGGCTTGGGTTGCAAAACCTACCCTCATGGCAGGACAGGACGTGGACTGAGTCACCCTGATGGCAAGGAGATTATAAAGGGCTTCTGCAGCCTGGGTCGCAACATACATTTCCTCAGATGTTTGCAGGCTTGGCCCCATGACATGCTCCAAGTTTCTGTCTGATGAGCACTCTCAGCCAGCCATGGGGAAACCCCAACTTTGCTTGGGCCTGGAACCCTATATGACTTTGGTTGGTAAACTTGTTTCCTCAGTGGGTGTCTTTAATCATAGGAAGGTTTAGAATTAAGATGCAAAATGTGAATTAAATCAAACCAAAATACTACCTTTTTTGGTATGAAGTTTAGAAAAAATCTGTTGATTTAGTCTGATAGTATTTGTAAGATTTCAGATAATTTGGCATATTAGAATATCTAACAGATTAGCTTTGTGATTCCAGTATAAAATGTATAACAGAATAATTAATTTAGATTTGTGATGTTAAGTGGAAAGATCCAAGACAGTTTTACAAATTTTGTAAGCAATGTTGGAACTTTTATGACAACCCAGTAACCACCATCTTTTTAAGCTTAATTTATTTAAACTTATTTATAATTTAAATTAGAAAATTAATTTAGAAAATGATTTATATTATAACATTTAATTACATATTTATAATTCGTAATATATAATTTAATTATATATTATAAATTAAATTCTGAATTTAAATTATAATTTAAATTATAAAATGCCCTTTAAAGGGGGATTCTTAAATATCACTAGATGTTTTAATTTGCTAGTCTTATAAATTAAACATTCATTTTATTTATTTATTTATTTATTTATTTATTATTATTTTTTCCCCTTTTTTATTTTTTTATTCAGTTTCATTCAAACACAATCACATAACATACAATCATCCATGGTATACAGTGAGCCGTTCACAGTATGATCATCTAGTTATGCATTCACCACCACAATCTATTTCTGAACATTTTCCCCACATCAGAAAGAATCAGAACAAGAACAAAAAACTAAAAATGAAAAAAGAACA
>PVKY010015871.1:0-10012 GCA_004027775.1 Bradypus variegatus | reverse complement strand
ATGTGTCCCAGGAGGGGCATTGGAGCAGGCTGGCAGGACTGCCTCTCTAGCTGAGAAAATTTGGGGGCTGCCAGGCTTCGGACCACTGCCCACCTGCAGGTCAGAACAGGATACAGGTGAGTCTGGGACCCTCAAATCCAAATGCCCCCCTTTTATAAAAAGTAAACTTACACAGGGGAGTGAATCTCCCTGGCAACGTGGAATATGACTCCCAGGGAGGAATGTAGACCCAGCATCGTGGGATGGAGAACATCTTCTTGACCAAAAGGGGGATGTGAAAGGAAATGAAATAAGCTTCAGTGGCAGAGATACTCCAAAAGGAGCCGAGAGGTCACTCTGGTGGGCACTCTTGCGGACAATATAGACAACCCTTTTTAGGTTCTAATGAATTGGGGTAGCTGATGGTAGATACCTGAAACTATCAAACTACAACCCAGAACCCATGAATCTTGAAGACAATTGTATAAAAATGTAGCTTATGAGGGGTGACAATGGGATTGGGGGGAGCCATGGGGACCACACTCCCCTTTGTCTAGTTTGTGGATGGACGAGTACAAAAATAGGGGAAGGAAACAAACAAACGGACAGACAAAGGCACCCACTATTCTTTTTTACTTTAATTGCTCTTTTTCACTTTAATTATTATTCTTGTTATTTTTGTGTGTGTGCTAATGAAGGTGTCAGGGATTGATTTAGGTGATGAATGTACAACTATGTAATGGTACTGTGAACAATCGAATGTACGATTTGTTTTGCATAACTGTGTGGTATGTGAATGTATCTCAATAAAATGAATATTAAAAAAAAGTAAACCTACAAACCTTTTTTTTCAGGTCATAAAAGTAATATTTGTTTATTGCAGAAAAAATTTAAGACACAGGAAACACTAGAAAAAAAAACAAAAACAAAAACAAAAAAACCCTGAATCACACCATGTATAAATAACTGCCCTGAGAACATGGGGGCTTCCTTCTTGTATTTGGGTCCCAAAGTGTCTTGTCAGACAGAGGCCTGCTTTGAGCCTCTAGTACTCTGCTCTTGGAGGCCTCCTGCCTGGAGAAACTTGCCCAAGTTATTTTCAGTCCCTAAAGCTCAAAGAAGAGTTTCAATCACAGGAGATCGCAGGTCCACCCCTCTTTGACCTTTGCCTGCCTTGGGATCACCTGTTCCCTGGATGTAGCTCAGGGGTAGGCTTAAGACGAGGGTGGGAAGGAAAAATAGGAATAAACAACACAATGTGTGTTCTTATTAAACCTGTTCCTCTTAGAAATAGACAAGAAATATCAAGATAGGTTGAAAACAAATATCATGAATTGATACACTGTATTTATTATATATGCCTTGGTGTCAGTTTAAAGCCTGCCATTCCTAGATACATGGAACAAAAGCCAAAGCGTTTGTTCCAGCAACAACAGGTTGCTGGAATGCCTTGTTTATCTGGGAGGATGTAGGGAATTGGATAATCTTCACAAGTACATCCCCTAGTATCTTGAATCTTATATTTTTAGCTCCTGAACTCCTTTCATCTTAAGTATTTTGGATAGCCATCTTATCAAAACACTAGCTCTTGTCTTCTTAGACTACAAGCAGAATATCTTATGTCATTTTCAACGCCATTGTGGTCATCACAGTGAACGCCAATTTTGCACTCCACTACAGCACCAGACGGCAAGGCTTGAGAACAAATGAAAGGAATGGGCCAGTCCGCCCGCTCAAACCTCCTGAGGGGCTAAGAGTTTAAGACTTATGTCACGGTCACAACATAAAGAAAAGGGCGCCAGCTCTCGCGGTGCGTCTACAAGGTGGCAGGCGTTTGGCCAGGCTCTTTCCATGAGTTAGCTCACTCTGGTCACTGAGTTCCAGAACATTCCCCACTCAGCCACAGTGGCCCCCGGGACACCCACCAGTCTGAGGGCTGAGGCTTTGCTGCCTGGCCTAGGGGGTTGTGCTTTGCACCCCGGTTTCTAGCAGCCACAGAACTGGGGACAAGGCACCGTCCAGTTAATGGCAGCGACACTGCTGTGAACCCTGTGTTCTTGGGCTGGTGTCCAACATCATTACCAACGAGCTCGGCCACCTTGAGCAGGACATTAATCTCTTGGCGCCTCGGTTTCCTCACCTATGAACTGGCGCCGCTGCTGCCACCTGCCCTAGTTTCCTCACAGAGCTGTTGTGAAGATGAAATTAGGAAATGGGCTATTCTGGAGTCCCATAGTGCCAGCCAAGGGTAAGGGTACGTACTGTGCCCCCTTCCCATCGTCTGAACTCTGGGATGAAGGCTTCCTTAGTGGAAGAAGGAGAGGGGCTTGGTGGCTGCAAGGGGAGGGGACAGGGTGGGGGCAGCTAAAGGGTGAGGCTTGGGGGGCTGCTCCCTCTGCCCCCCAAGGCCTCAGAACCCATCCTACAGGCTGTTTCACTGTGACAGGCCCAAGAAGGCTCCTGGCAGGGTCACCCTCATGAGGCTAATGGCTCTGCTGTGGGCTTGGAGGTTACTCGGCTGTGAATGTGGGGCCTGTCCTGCTGGGTCTGCACTCACCCAGGGTGCATGGAGCGAGTGGCACATAATGTTTATTAATATGCCTTGATGAGGGGCATTAATATCTCTTAATGACACCATCTGAGCTCAGCCTCCTCCTTCTGCTCACTCCTCGCTCCCTTCTCTTTTCTCCCATCCCAAGGAAACACTCAAGCACACACACAAACACACACCCTCACTCACATGCATGGAGAGGCACAGCAACAGCAACAGAGTGAGGGACAGACACACTGACAGAGGCACAGAGGGAGGGTCGGGAGAGGGAGAACCATCTGAGCCAGTCCCCCTTTAGCTGGTGTCCAAGGAGGAGGGGGCTTGGGGGGGCCCACCCCTGGCTCTACTGTTAGGTGGCAACTTGGCCAGCAACAGCTGGGTGATGGGAGCAAAGGAAGCAAAACAGTGGCCAGACTTTTCCCAAACTGGCGGCAACCAACGGGAACGGCAGGGGGTGAGGCAGGAGAAGCAGGGGGCTGGGGAGGGGCTGAGTTTCTTGACAGAGCAGGAAGGGAAGGAGACTAAGGAGGTTTGCAGGTCAGTCTCAGGCCAGGTCCGAGAGGGCTGGAGAGTGGCTGGAGGGAGAGTCAAGCAAAGGGGAGACCCATGAGTCACACACACACACGTGCACCCCCCCGTCTCCCAGGTGGCCTCTGCATTTGTGGGTATGTCAGGGACTGAGCATGATGGGGAGACCCAGAGGAAAGGGGCATTTGGGAAGTGTGTGTGTATGTGTGTGTGTGTGTGGGGGGGTCACTGGAGACGCCAAGGCTTGGACTGTGGCGTTAGGAAAAGTGGGTGTGGGAATTTCCAGCCTTCTGGCAGGGGACCAGGACAAACAGATGACTGATTAGGACCGAGGTCTGTGAATAAGAAGGGGGCTGGTCTGTTACCCACTTAGAGTCTGAGAATCAGAAGAAAGGGGGGTGGGAGAGAAGGTGGGAGAGAAGGTAGAAGAACCCAGCCTAGTTTATCAGGAGGCAGAGGTGGTGGTGGTGGTGGGGGAGTGTCCCCTGGCCCTGCCCTCGTCCCCGTGGCTGTAAGTAGGAGGCTGTAGTTCCCTCTGCTCTCCAGGCAGCCGCAGAACAATTAGGAAACCAGTGCAGCTAATCTCTAGAACAGACAGGGCTTGGGAAAATGCAGCCCCGTCCACCAGGAGGGAGCTGCAGGACCAACTCCTCAGCCCTGGTTCTTATCACCCTCCATCTCTCTCTCCAGCATCCAGTCTTTCTGGCTAGGTGGCTGCTGCCTAGCCAGGAGGGGAGGCGAGGAGAAACTGGGAAGGGCCAGATAAGCTGGGAGGAGGCTACCTCCCCAGACCTCTGCCCCCCAACTCCGGCTGGCCAGAGGTGGCTCAGTGGCCCCCTCGCTCCCACCTGGTCTGCAGAATGGGCCCCCAGAGCTTGGGGGTGAGCAGGGGGTTCTGGAGGCTGGAACCCCATGCTCCCGGGCTCATAGGGTGGCTGGGAGAGCTACATGGGGTGCTCCCCGGGTCCTGTGGGAGAGCGACAACCTTCACAAGCGCCTCTGGAGGATTCTTAGAGCAGCTTAGCTCAGCAGTTTCTTCCAGCTCCTGGCCAACTACCCTGTCTTCAGGCAGCCCCCTACCCTGACCTTCCCTGCTCTCCAGTGACACCAGGGAAAAGCTAATTGTTTAAGGCTGGGCTGGGGATGGGGTGGGGAGAGGGAGCCTAACAATCACCCACCTCTACTGTGGCCTCTCTTAGGGGCGCTGGTGGCAGAGGGTGGGGGTCAGATTCCCCGGCACTGTTCTCTCTGCTTTGTCTCCCTCCTTTCTCTGTTTCAGGCTTCCATGCTCAGCTCTGGGCGGGGAGATAAAGCATGGTCCACACTTTTGAACCTCCTTCCTCTCTCCCCACAAATTTCCCAGGTCAGCAGAGTCTGGGCCCTTGGCCTGGGCTGCCTTGTGAAAAGAAGGAAGGTAGAAAAGAAAGTAGGAAGGAAGGTAAGGACTAGGGGAGAAGGACTCTCTGGAAGAAACCTATGGGTTCAGGAATTTGGGGCAAGAAAAGATGCTGCCAAGATTGGAGGGTCTGTGAAACCCTGTGCTCGTTAGTAAGTACGACAACAGCAGAAACAACCTGTGCCGTTCAAGTCACATCTTGCTCTTTTCAGCAGGACCCAGAGTGAGTCCCCCAGATTCACAGCATCAACATCACCCGGGAGCCTGTTAGAAATGCAGAATCTCAGGCCCCCTTTTAACAAGAACCCACGAGATTCACACGCCCAGAGTGCCTCTCCCAGGGCCTTCGGGGCCGGGTTCCCTGGGGAAGGGGACCCCTTGTCAGACTGGCAGCGGCAGCATTGGTGAGTCCCTGACAATGCCCCTTTCACCCAGCTCCTTTCCTGTTTCTTCCAGGCTCTGAAGACCCCTTGGCACACCCTACCCCAGGCAGGCCCCGGATGAACTTTAGGCCCCGAGGCGGCCCAGCTGTCAGGTCAGATTGTTGGGGCTGTTCGGGCTCCTGGGTGGTCAGAGGAGGGGCGAAGCCAGACAGGGCAGGGGCTCTGCCGGGCTGGGGAGGCTAAAGGCCCCGTGTGCACCTCTCCTTCCCTTTGCCCCCCCCTTACAGCCACGAAGGGCAGCCCCTGCCAGTGGCTCTGTTGGCATCATTTGCTGTTCTGAGTTGCTGGGGGGTTGTGATGCCAGGTAGGGATGGAAAAATCCCTGGGAGGGAGACAGGGAAGTGGGTGGGAGGGCCCACCTGGATGCACAGTTGGGTGGTGCTGTGGGGGGAGAGGTGTGATCTCGATAGACCCATTGGGGCTTCCTTTTTCCAGATCTCCCGATTTGAGAAGGGGAAACGTTTGTTCCCCAGGGGTTCAGGGACCTCAGGAGTCTGAGGAAAAGACAAGAAGGAGGAGGCAAGAGAGTTGTTACTCTTCCTTGTTGCCTGCAGAGCAGAGGATGGTGTGTGGGGAGGCCCTGGTTTGCAGGCCAGCATCTGCTCGAGGGGGCCCTGGTCCCAGTAGGAGGCCTGTAGCCAAGGGACTCCCATTTTCCCTCCTTAGAGATGCTGCAGCAAAGTTGCTCTCCCTGACCAGCTGCCATGCTGCCCTCTCGCTCCTCAGCCATGCCAGGCCTTCACTTGCCCCCGTCCCTGCCTGCCTGGGTCAAGCCACATTCATTTGTCTGGGCCAAGGGGGCAGTGAATGTGGGCCCACCAGGTCTCTCTCAGGGTCCACGGCCAGGCAATTGTCAGCCGGGACCAGGACTACTTTCCTTCTGTTGTGTAGCTTTTTTATAGTGCCCAGCAGGCAAATGCCAATCTGGGGAACTTGGCAATTACAATGAAAAAAACAACCAGGACTGAGGTTAATAAACTCCACCCTGACCTCATAGTTGGTCCCGTCCATCTCTGGAATGTGCCAGGGACTGACATAACCCTGGGAAGAGGAAGGGTGATCTATGGCCTTCTCTGGCAAGGCCAGCTGAGCCTGGATACCTACACTGCCCCTTTAATGGGTGGCCCTCTGGGAAGGGAGCTCAGCTCACCCCATAGGCCCAGACGGAAAGGTTTGTGTGCAGAGGAACCCCAGCTGCCTTCCTCTCCAGGAGGCAGGAGAGCTGGGTTCGGGGTGGTTTGTGGTGCTTGGCTTCCAGCCCCGATGGGGCCCATCACCTGCTCTCATCGGGTGTTGAAATGAGTCTTTGCACAATGTTGAGGAGGGCCCAGTCATTCCAGGTGACACTGCCCAGGGGCATGGGGAGACAGGAGGAAAGGGGATGGGGTGACAGCAGAGGAGAGACCCAACAGGGACCGGGGGGTCCTAGCCTTGGCCCGCCACACTGCCCGCTCCCCAAGCCTCCCAGTTTGGGGATCATACTCCCTCCTTCCAGTCAAAGCCCATAGAGGTTTAGTCCAGGGGAGGCCCCCACCCATCGGGTTGGGCTCCAGAGCCTTCCACTCCGGGAGTCTGGGATTCTAGGATGCTAGGCTACGCCACAGGGAGCTGAAACAAACTTCTCTCCAGAACTTTTTTGTTGTGAGCAGTTAATTGTCCTGGTGTCGGAGGCTGCATTGTACAAGCAAGGGGTCTTTAATGAATGCAGACGGCAGCTGATTAATCTGCCAGCGCTGGAGCCCCTGCTCCTCGCTGTGGGGTCTGGCCACGCTCCATTCAGCCTCCATGGCCTGCACCAGCAGGGTGGGCTCCAACCTATTAGGACTGGCGCTTCCAGCCCTAATGGGAGGGAGGGCCAGCCCCCACCCCCCTCTGCTCCCCTGAGCCTGCAGTCCCGCCATGCATGAGGTGCTTTCAGGGTTGGCCTTGGGGACATGGGCTTGCGCCTGCTGGACTTTGCTGTGAGGACTCCCCTACAGTGGTGTGGTTGCCTCTCTGGGGATAGGAAGGGGGCATCTTGCAAGGAGGAAACTCAACAAGCTGCTCAGTGGGGTTTTTTGTGAAGGGGTTAAATTTAGGAGGTAAGCAGGGGCCGCTGCCTAGATGAGGGTCGATTTGTTTTTTTCAGAGGTTAAGAAAAAAAAATATCCCCCCCTGACTAAGGCCTTGAGAAAGCTGTCTGCAAATCAGATCGTTTGCCCCATGGGAGAAGACAGGGAAAGAACTGGGGTGACGAGAGGGTTCCCGCTTTTTGTCCCAATTCACACACCCTGCCCTAGCTCCTGGCCGGTGCCAACTCAGCAAACGTTTATGTGCTGGGTTAGGGGGTGGGTGGGTTACAGTCTGGCGGGGAACCTGAGGGGGGTTCTACCATGGAGGAGGAGGCAGGAGGAAGCAGGAATGGGCTCTCCACCTGGCAGTGGTGCTTTCAGGGGAGGGGGCAGGAGAGCTGTGCCCAGGGCTGGAAATGCCCCTGTATTCCACACTTGCCACCCCTGAGAAGCCCCAGGCCCTTATCACCTCTTCCTTGAGCTTCTGGACTCTGCCCTTGGGCTGCATGGCTGCTGGGGAAGGGAGGGTTGAGGGCAGAGGAGCATGGAAGGACTGCGAGAGAGTCGGGCCTGGGAGTGGAGGTTTTGGACCTTCTCCTGGGCAGGACCCCCTGCTGGAAGCGGACGCGGAGCTGGAGCTCCGTTGGTGGAGAAACCCGCTCAGTTTCTACCGCAGTAAAGCAGGGGCCTGGAGTTCTCTCTGCAGGCTCTAATGACGGGGTTGGGGTGTAATGAATATCTGTGTACTCATAAAATGCGCTAATGACTGCCCTCATTTCAGATAGCCCCTTTCATCCTCACTCATTCCCAAACCAGTAGGGCATCCCAGGGACTGGGGCCGGGAGCCTGGTGGCCACAGCTGTTTGGGGTGGAGGGTGAATTGGTCCCGAGCCCCAGGCGGGAGGCTGCCTTTTCCTCCCTATCTAGTTGAAACAGCCTAAGGAATTTAGGTCGATGAAGACAATGGCGAGCCTTAGGAATTGGGCAGGGGACGGGAAGGGAGGAAATGTATACACCCTGATTCTTAAGAACAGTGTCAACATTTCCAACACATGGAGGCAGAGAAAGAGCATTTAGCACCCGCTGGCTGCACCACGCCCCCTTCCTCTGCCCAGGTAGCGACAGGGAGCTCAGGGAATCACCCTGTGTCAACTCCAACACCCGAGAAGCACTAGACTAGGGGGCGGGGCTCTGCCTGCTGAATCACCAGCAACACCTGTGTTTTGCTTGGGAGGTCTTCCACTCAGGGACTAGCCAAGCCTGACCCTGTTTGGCTTACTGGAGCTTGGTGAGATCACAGCTCGGGGGTGTCGTGGCTGCGAGCCAGTGTGGCCCGCGAGGCAGGGAGGATTCTTAAAGCGATACTTGCCCCTGTGTTCCCAGGACTAGCTCAATGGAAGACTCAAGTTGTGTAGCTCCTTGAGGGACCCAGGTTATTCTTGGAGTCCCCCTCTGCCCTCCTTTGGTTATAGAAATTGGTCAGGGGAACCTAAAATCATTTGGGATAAAATGTGTAGTGGAAATAAATAATCCAATCCCCTTGCCATGGAAAAGCCCTTGGGGGAGCAGGGAGTCTTGGTGACTGGTAGCATCTGGGGTGGGGAAACAGGGCCCAGCCCTGGGATGGGTGGAATTAGAGGGATTCCCAAGATCCCCCTGCCCCATCCAAAGGATGGAGAGATGTGCCCATTTGCTGTCCCGAGTTCAGAACCTGCCTACCGGTGGTCTTCTGGTCAGATCCTGGACAGCAGCCACAGGGCACCGTGACAGGGCCTGTCAGTGGCAGGAGACGCAGGCGTGAGTCAGCGCCCAGCCTCAGTGTCCCCATCCAGGTGCTGGGCCTGCCCTGCCTCCAGGTGATCTGCAGAGAATTGGGGTCAACAGAGGGCCAGAGGATCCCAAGAATACGGTTCCCTGTGCTCCTAACTAGCCTCCCATTTTCATTTCCCCTTTCCTTGGAAACAGTTGCCCTCTTGCAATGCAGGGCAGGAAAGGCACTATCTCTGGGTCACATTTTTAGCTTCTCAGCTGAGGGCATGAGGATAGGAAGGGGACATCTGGACAGGGACTGGACAGAGGCAGATCTTACATGCTTCATTTGGGAGAGTGGGGGCAATCAGGTGCACGTCGGAGAGGGTGTGACTGTCACTGGCTGGCAACAGCACCTGTCCAAGACGTGTGCCTGACAGTCTCCACTCTTGAGGCATTTCAGGCACCTTCTCACCAGTGCATCATCTAATTCCCCTTCACAAGGAGGCAGATAGGGCCGAGATGATCAGCCCCAATTTGCAGATGGGAAACACAAGCCCTTGAGAGGTTAAATGATTGGCCCAAGATTGATGTTCAAATCAGCAGCCGATCTGGGAATGGAATTCAGGTGCCTGGCTCATGAGCTAAGTCTCCTGACTCATAGGCCAATATTCTTTTGCCTACACCTCACAACAAAGGGAGCTGTGTTAAGGGAACCAATTCTGAAGGAAAGAGGTGATTCCTTTCTCCTTGGCTGGGATTTCTCTTTTTATCCCGGATATTCAGGACCCTGGACTGAAAGGCAGTCTAGAGCTTCCCAGTTCTCTCTTGGACCATGCCTAGTCCTGGGGCAGAAAGCTGTCTGACCAGGGACTGGCCACTTTCTCCAGTGCCCTCTGGACTTAGAGAACCCGAGGACTGAAGGAGTTTGGGCTGGGTGAGTCAACACCTCACCAGCTGTGGGTCCCGTGGGGACATCTGCAACCAGGTGGTGAAGTGAGACCTGGAAGGCTATGGGTGGTCCAGGTGATTCAGGCTGGGTCTGGGGCCAAGTGCCTAGAGGTTTTACCCACCCAAGGCTGGGACACCTCCTCAGGGCCCTTGTCTAGCTTGACCAGTAAGAGCTGATGAAGTTCTTTAGGAACTTGGTTCATGTTTTCTCTCCACCTTCTCTGATGCCCTTCTCTGATTCTCTTTATCTTTCTGGTCCAGGTCACATTTTTTTTTTCCCCTCTACAAAGCCTTCCTCAATTGCCCTTCCTCCAGCAACACCACCAACTGCATCCATCACACTCTCCTTGTCTCTGGAATGGGT
>PVKY010015870.1:0-10013 GCA_004027775.1 Bradypus variegatus | reverse complement strand
CATGGGTGTTAGGGAGGGAGGGAGGGAGGGAGGGGAAGAGACGGTGGTGAGACAGGATCTTAAAGGTGATGGATTGGGGTTATCGGGGGAGAGGGGTCAGGGTATTATGGAGTTGTAGGTATGGGATTTGTACTGTTTTAGCATACGTTCCTGTACAATTGAACTTATTTCAAAATAAAATTTATTAATAAAAAAAAATTGTGGGCTGATACTTTTGATCCCAAGTGACATAATTCCTTATTATATGTTGGTCTGTAGGGATATGTTAGTTTCTGTTTCTTTATCAGAAGATTTACTTGAAAGTATAGATGTTAGTATTTGGGGACAAAAAAAGGAGCCTAATTGAAGACCCTTCTCCTTCTTGAGTCTGAGAAATATTTGCTGTAACCTGTGACATAGTTGATCACAATGCAGAGCAGCCTAATATTTTGAGTTATGTATTTTAACCAGGCTATGCCATATAACCAAAGGCAAGTACCCAGTTGTAAGTCCATATTCAGAAGAAGATTGGAAACTTCCAAAGGACTAGCCTGGCACACCCAAAGAATAGGAATAACTACAACATGCTAGGGTACCTGGCTTTCCATAAGATCTCTCCCCACTCATCACTTTCCCAATAACATCTTTTGTATCTTCCTGCGAATCTCCTTAGTCTTGATGGAATAGATAATAGGATTGAGCATTGGAGGCACAAAAAGATAGACCAGGGACATGAACTTGTGCACATACTCAGGAGCACGCTTCCCAAGTCTATGGACCATGGACACACTAACCATGGGTACATAGAAGATGAGCACAGCACAGATGTGTGACACACACGTGTTGAGTGTCTTAAGCCTCTCCTCCCGGGAGGCAAGGGCCAGCACAGAGCACAGTATGAGCACATAGGAAAGGAGAATGAGCACTGAGTCTACACCAAAGGCAGAGATAACAATGAACAGACCATACATGCTGTTGACAGTGGTATCTCCACAGGGCAGGCGGATCAGGTCTGGGTGCAGGCAGTAGGAATGGGTCAGGACATTGGCCTTACAGAAAGGCAGTCTCATCAGGAGGAAAGGCAGTGGGAAAACCATGCAGAAGCTGCGGATGATGACGGATATTCCCATGTGAGCCACACGGGCATTTGTGAGCACTGTGGCATAGCGCAAGGGGTTACAGATGGCCACATAGCGGTCAAAGCTCATGGCCAGCAGGATCCCAGATTCTGTCCAGGAGAAAAAGTGAATGAAGAACATCTGGGCCAGGCAGGCATCAAAGGTGGTTTCTGGAGCATGGAAGCACAGGGCAGCCAGTACAGTGGGTAACGTAGAAAAGGACACACCGAGGTCATTTGTAGACAACAGGGACAGGAAGTAGTACATTGGCTGGTGCAGGCTCTGCTCCTCCTTTACAATGAAGAGAATTAGGGTGTTGCCCAGGATGGAAATAGCATAAAGCATCATGAGGAAGGCAGCCAGCCCGTGCTGCAGGCCCTCCAGCTCTGGAAAGCCTGTTAGTGGGAAGCTGGTGCTGCTGGAGGGGTTAGTCTTGAAGCTTCCCATGCAAAGTTCCTGAGTCGGTTTTGAAAAAATAAGAATCAGAGTGGAGGAAGGTCAGAGAGTGGAAGACATAAAGACCAGGAAAGGGGTCATGTCCTCAGGTGGGAGGGGCAGCGATGCTTAGATTCCACCACAATCACGGAAAGGTTGGGAAGGGGCAGGTCAGGGAGCACTGGGTGCACAGAGGCCCTTCTGTGGTCTGACTGCACCCACAGATCATGGGCTCCAGCTCTTCCCCCACAGAAATCCTTCAACTCTTTTTGGACATTATCCCTTATTTTTATCTCTGTACTCTTTATCTAAGTTTGAAATTTTTTCTACTGATGGAAAATGATGCTGCCCTTTCTAATAGTTCTTAGCCACCACATTCTTCAAGAATCAAGCTACAAATACCCCTCCTTGATGTTTTCCCTTACTACCGTCCTCCCACTTATGTAATCACTGTTGTGAAAGAGAAGCCCCTTTTTGTATGCATTCTGCACTGCCTTTATTCTCAGGCACACATTCAAGCTCCACTGCAGCTCCTCATCCTCTTGTTATTGCTTCAGCTCCTCACTTGTTCAGCAAGAGCCCAAAATTTCACAGTGTTACACCTCTGGTTGTTCTTTCCCATCCCCCCACCCCTGCATTTACACATGATTTTTCTATGTTTAGATCAGGTATTACCAAACTATGCTCTGTGTTAGAGTCTCTTGAGGAACTTTTAATAATCCCTTTGCCCAGGCTACACCCATAGCAGTTAAATCAGATCCTCTGAGTATGGAGCTCAGAAATCAGTTTTATTTTTTTTTAAACTTCCCAGTTTATTCCAAAGTACAGCCAAGTTTGAGAACCAGGGGTTTACATCACTCTCCTATAAGCATTCAAATATGTCCCACTCCCCACTGACCATTCCCCTTGCTAAGAATCAATTTCAGGAGCTGCTATCATAGGAACAACAAGCAAACAAAAACTCTATATGGTCTCCACATGTCCCTCTAGGTATCCTATTTCTCTGCTCCTTTTCACAAGTAATATTCTCGTAATTATTTTTTACTCATAATGTCCTCCATGTTTGTCTTCTCAATGTCAATTACTCCAAAATTTATGTGTCTAAATCACTTTTCTTCTAGCTATAGATTTAAGGATCAAACTCCCTACTTGACTATTAATTTTAATAGCTCATTACCATCTCAAACATAATATATACATATTTGAGCTCTTTGCCAATCACTCAATTTACAATATACATCATCTTATTAAACTCCATTACCATCTATTCAGGTGCTCAAGCCAGAAAAATCTAGGAGGCATCCATGGTGTCTCTGACCCTCCCACATTGTCTCACTTTTTCTCACTTCCAGATCTATCTATTTATAACAATGCTGGCTTCTTCTCTCTACCTCACTTCTACTTGTAATCCATCCCTCAGCATATTTGGCCAGGATGTCGGCTGAGGCTTCCTTGCTGGTTTCCCAGTTCAGTGTCACTTCTAATCCATTCTCCAGAAAGTAGTCAAAGTATTTTTTATAGCTCAAATGATATGCTCCTGCTGAAAACCCTCTAATAGCTTCCCTTAGCCTTTGAAATAAGAATTCAAATAAGAATGCAAACATTCTTACCATGATGTACAGTAGAATCAGAATAATTATTATAATTATTCATTATTTCTGTGCTCATGTTTTTTTCTTGTTGTATGCTAACATATAAATAAATTAGAGTTTAAATTTTATTGTTTTTAAAGTTATATAGAGGAGCACCAAAGCTGTTCAGGAATTAGTGCTTCTAAAGGTCATATTAATTCCTTCATTTAGTAGTTATCACATTTTATGCTTATAATACATTATCATATATCTATTGATGATTTAATTAATGATTTTCTTCCCAATAAATTATAACCTCAAATAATTTCCTTTTTCTCTTATCATTTTATCCTCAATTCCTTGCAAAGGGACTGGACCTAAAACCCCCAATTAGGAGTCAGAGATCATTGGTTCCAGTTCTAGTCAAATATTGATTAAGTAGATTAATTAACTATCCTAGGAAGCAGATATTACGAGCTTTAATTTTTAAGAAACATAGATTCAGATAAGTAAAATAACTTTGCTAACATCACCAATAGTATTTTACCTGAGCTTTGCCATATGCCTGCTGTGACTTTAGTTCATTTCTTCATACCTCATTTCACATCTTCAGTATAGGAAAAACAATAGAACATAAAACATTTAAAGTACATGTTCAGGTCCCTGGTGCAAAATGTGTGCTGAATAAATGGCAATCAAGACAGTGATGATGAATAGGGACATTTAGGGACTGAAGGTCCCTGGGCCCTTTGCATACTGTCCTCTTGCTTTCAGGTCCCCAATCAAAGGCTCTCGTCTTTATCTAGACCTTTTATCCAACACCCAATGAGAATATTGGATATGAGTCATTCACATTAAAGTATTCATACCAAACAAAACCTTCAGAAGTTGTCCCTCTGAGCCAAGTCTATACATCCTGGGAATCACAGAGAAAAGCTGCAGGAAGGAGACCAGATAGTGGGATTTCAGGCAACAGGGGCTGTAACTGGGGAGTGTGGTAATGGGGGCAGAGGTGGGGAACAGGGAAAATGTGTGACACTGGGTCACAGGTAGCCTCTCCACTTTCGCACTTTGAAGCTATGGATGAGGTTCCTAGGGGCCTGTGTAAGGGAAAACCTACAATCCCAACTTACCTCCCCTGGACAGCTTTCATGGATGGGAAGAGAGAGGCAGGTGCAGTGTCCTCTGAGGGGGGACACCGACGATTCCGCTCACTCTGCACACAGTCCCGCTGCCGCCCTCCGCCCTCTCCCTGCCCTGCGATCTATAAAGCTGCCACTGAAGGGTCTCTGGGGCCTGGCAAGTCCAGAGGCTCAGAGCGGCGGCTGGGGCAACAGGGAGCACAAAGGAGCTGGAGTGGATAACTCCACTGTGCCCTGGCATTTCCCCCACTCTGAGGTTTCATAGAAAGTAAGAGTCAAAACTAGGTAGGCCTGCAGTGATGATTATAGGGAAGGAGCTGAGTCCCAGAAAGAATTCACAGTAAGTAAACAGAGCTTGATTGGATTCCCAGACCCACGGATTCCCACTGATTCCCAGAGCTGGGTTCTTTCAATTGACCATGACACATCCCAAAGAGATTCCAAGAGGCAAAACAGCATAGCTATTCAGAGCCTAAGTTTTTAAAAAGTGAACATCGTGGTTTGCAAGGGGCTGTGCTTGTTTTAACACTGAAAGTCCTACTCCCAGGGCAACTCCTCAGTCACCAACAAATTGTGTCCAAACCAGCTTCTTCCATATTTAAGTGAGTGGCCTCTAGAAAATTATCCAATTTGTTGGAGTTTCAAATTATTCGTTTTTAAAACTGGAGTACAAATGCCAATTGATTGGGGTAACTGTGAAACGTATAACCCGATAAGTGCTTATGAAACAAGAGTTATTATAGTGACTTGCCAATTTATCATCTGTGGAGGAGAACTTGAACAGACGTGGGATGGTCGGCCGGCTTTGGGGACTCAGAGGGCAGGCTGACTCCTAAGTCACAAATTCAAGGGTCTTAAGACTAGAAGAGATTTTGGTTCATATAGTGTCACACCCAAACTTTAGTAATAGAGAAATTGAGTCTCTAAGGGGGAAAGGCTTACTGATATGCATAGAGAAATTGTTCACAGAATCAGAACTTTAACAAAATTATCCCGATCAGGTCCCAAGTCTTCCCCTACTACCTGTTCTCTCTTATCACCATGTTGGGGATTGAAGAAGAGGATAAGTAAATAAATAATAAATAATCTTCATTTATATATATATATATATATATATATATATAGAGAGAGAGAGAGAGAGAGAGAGAGAGAGCGTGTGCATGCACATCTACTAAGTGTTTGGGACCATAATGGTTTCTTTGATATAGGTTATGTCATTTAATTGTATACAAAACCTGGTAAATAAATTTTATATCAAAAAGCAGTACTGAATTATTCATTAGCAGACCAAACATACACATTTTCAGTAATAGAGAATATTCAAAATATTTTATTTAAATATATTGAGATGTTATTATATATATGATAATATATATTAATACAAAGTTATGCTCAAGGGAAAACTAAAACTTTACTGGAATTCCTTACCTCTATTTTAGAGTTTAATTTTTTTTTATTGTTTTTAAATTTATGTAGAGCCATGCCAAATCTGTGCAGGAATTAATGCCACTAAAGGCCTTTATTAAGGCCAGCTAGTAGCAACTGCAATGTTTGCACTGAGTGTGTGCGATTGAATGTATGTACATGTATGCATTGGAATGGAGAAAGGGATACAAGGGAAAGTGTCTCAAATTACTTGGAAGTAAGAAAAATAGGTCTGCATTCTTACCAAGGAATCAGTCACAAGAGATCAGCAGAGAAAAATAAAATGACACTTTTATTTTTAAATGATTCCCAGATAATTAAGATTTGACTTATTTAACCTGATGGAAAATGTAGGATAAGAAAAATTATTATTTATTGAGCACTTACTGCATGCCAAAAATTTACTAGGATCTTTATAGGCATCATTTTGTAATCACAGAAGTCTATCGGGTTTTTAATCTACTCTTTACAGATGAAATATTGACGATTCCGAGAGTTGATGAAACTTGCCAAAATCATTAAACTATTGGAAGAGCCAATATTCCAATGCAAGAACAAAAACCTATAATTATAAACAAATATACTACAAACACACACACACACACACACACACACACACACACACACACACACACGACAGCTTCAAGCAAAGACAAGACAGGTACGCAAAGGACCAGGGGCTCCTGTGCTAATGCATTGTTTTTTGGAGTTGGATACATGCCCATTAGACCCTGAGGCTTGAAATTTTTGAATCATATATGCCTTTTTCACCCAGAAATACAATTACAGTGTATCCCCTACTAAGGAGAATGTGCTACTTAAGTCCACAAGAAGATTTTTGCCCATGTAATCATTCTATTTCTCAATTTAAATTATTAGTATCACACATCTATGTCGTGCTCTTGGTTAGTGTGGTTCATCCCTGAGAGACAGAACTACCCTGAGGGTACTGCTGACGTGCATCAGTAAATAGTTGAATAAGATTGCCGAAGTCACAAAACATGTCAGTGGCCAAACTAGGTACTATTAACATTGCATCATACAAAATAGTGATCTCAAAGGGTAAGCATCTTTCTGCCTATTCTCCCTGGATTCCCTCAGCACCGAATGTGGGGCTTGGCACATAATGGTGCCCAATAAACACTCAGTGAACGAGTGAATGAGGCTCCTCTGGATTTCGGTGGTGCAGACCACCAGCCCAAATTTGTCCCATCACTGTGAAATGCACTTAGCTGTAGAAGACAATAAGGGAAAGAACCAGAATTACAACAGTTTTCAAAGTGGTGTTACCAGCTGAAAATCACACGCACGTGAGCCTGGGAGTCAGACTGCCTGGGTTCACCTCCTACTTCCCCGCGTACTAGCTGCGTGATCCTCGTAAAGTTGCTCAGTCTACTTTGTCAGCCTCACTATCCTCAACTGTAAAACAAGAATATTAATTTTACCTACATCCTAAGATGAAAGTAATGAATCTTTTAAAATAATGAAAAGAATAAAAGCAAAAAAACTTTGAACATTGCATACCTCACGATAGACCATCGAGAAATGTTATCATCAGTATTACTTTCCAGCTGGTGAAACTGAGCATCAGAGGATTTAAATGACTTGGTCTAGGTGACCCAGATGAAAGGAGAAGAGATCGGGTGGGATTAGTGCTGACATAAGTAACCCAAAGATACAATACTTTGTTATTCTGTTTTAGACTAATTATGTGATATTATCCATTGCCTACAGGACGCCACAGGCTTCTGGTGAGATGGGATGTGGGGAGTGAAAGCTTGATGTGTTCTACTGAATTTTCCTGAGAACCAGAGGAGTGAGTCCCTTAAGGCCCAGAATTAGGTTCCCGTGGGTAGTGACTGTGGGCCCTTCACAGCCCAGAGCTCCATTTGGAAGGCACAGCTCCTTAGGAAAAGGGGGAACTTCTCCTGAGGATGGGTGGAAAGGAGCACTTGGAAAGAATCAGTGAGGCGCCCACAGGCACCAAAGTTCCACTCCCCTGGGAGACGCCCTCCCTTGGAGCTCGCAGATTGTTCTCAGTTGCATTTCTCTCTCCCTCTCTCTCTCTTCCCAGCCCATTTTATTATAAACACTCTATAAATAGTAAGTCTTCCCAAATATCACTAAACAGAGACAACTATTAATGAAAATTCTGTGATTCCTTTCAAACACTTTTTCTATGCAAATGTACAAATGTTTAAAACATTATCTTAGTGTTTTTACTAAAAAATAAAGGTATCATGACATAATTACTGTTTGATAATGTATTTTATTTGAAAATGCTCTTTAACATTGGTTTATGCATTTTTCTTTGCTATAAATCTTTTGTTTTGCTGCAGCCATATCTTCTATTTTAATCAGTATAGCATTTTTGTTTTTCTTAATGTTTTAACATTTGGGGAGTCTACTATATCCCTGTCTCCAGTTTCTCAACTTTTTAGAATTAACAAAGGAGTGTAATCTCACTTGTATAAGAATTCTAAATTAACTTTAGAACCATTTTATTAGGTTCTCAAAAATATCCTGAATTAAGGAAAATTGTTGGGAAGAACTGACACCTTTTAAACGTTGTTTACTCTTTCATTTAGTCACGTGCATTTGTGCCCATTCATTCCAGTATGTTGTTAAAGCTGTCAATATTATTTTAAAGTTTCTGCCATATATTTTCTCATTAAAATATTTCTGAAGGGAAAATTGTTGTATAATCTGAGAATTCAATGATTCATTAACAAAGTATCTGCAGGATTTTGGAAGTTATGATTTTTGTTTCATTATATTATATTTGGGTAATTTTCTCAATTTTTGGGAATATTTCCATTTAAGCCTTTGTGTTTTCTTAACCCACAAGTGACATTATTTATAAATATTGATATGTTTTTATTCATTTATTATTCAAACTACTAGTATTTATGAAAGCTATAACTAATGCAATGCCTAAAGTCTAACAATAAAAATATGGTTATTCTAAAATAATAGTTTTCCTTTATTGAGTAATGATTAAATGACAAGCAATATACCAACTGCCTTATATGCATTATCTACAAACTTCAAAAAAAAACAGTAACCTGGTTATTTTTGTACCAATTTAACAGATAAGTAGACTGTGGCTTAAAAAAGTTGGGATTTTTCCAAGGCCATGACCTACTTGCCACAAAGTTCACTGTCTTTCTAATATTAACACACAATCCATTCTTTCAGGAAGCTTACTCAAATAGAGAGCTAAATATAAGCACTATATATAAGTAAACAGAAAAGTGCAGACTGATGATCTTTTGCAGGTGATGTAATTCCATACAAAACACATCAAAGCATTAAAAATAATGAAATATGCTTTACTATTGTTGGGAGTATGGGGAGCAAGTGGAAACGCTTCACAGAGAAAACCCAAAGCTAAACCTCTGGCTGGCCCATGATATCTGTCCAATGAACAGTTTTAATGAATCATGCATAGTTTTCAGGCATATGAGCATGTTATAAATAATTTCCTTTGTGGTGATTCATTTTAAACAGAGATAATAACAACATATTGTTACAAAATGAATAACTAGTTAATAGAATGTATATATTTTTTATTGGCCAAAGAGGGAAACAAGAAACTTGAGCATTTTTTTTTCTAAATTATGGCCCAGTTAACCTTGGTGAAACATATTAGTTTAGGCCTTAATTATTACCAGACTGTCACTATATACCTGTTAGCAAGAATTCCAGAATTCCAACAGTAAGTCAGCTTCTAAAAGGAAATTTAAAAAGCCTTGTCAAATTTTTGTCAAAAGTATTGAAAAGTTAAATTGTGGAGTAACAGTAAACACTCCTGAATTCTGACCCTTCAACATGTCTCCTGCTCAAAATTTTGTTCCCAGGAGTATTTTGCAAAGCCTCCGACGAATCTCTTTGGTTTTAATGGAATAGATGACAGGATTGAGCATTGGAGGCACAAAGAGGTATATCAGGGACATGAGCGTGTGCAAATACTGTGGGGCATGCCCTCCATAGCGAGCAGCCATGGACACCCCAACCATGGGCACGTAGAAGATGAGCACAGCACAGATGTGTGACACACACGTGTTGAGTGTCTTTAACCGCTCTTCTCGGGAGGCAATAGCCAGTACAGAGCGCAGTATAAGCACATACGAAAGGAGAATGAGTGCAGAGTCCAGGCCAAAAGCAGATATGACAATGAATAGACCAAAGATATTGTTGATGGTGACATCACCACAAGGCAGGCGGATCAGATCTGGATGCAGGCAGTAGGCGTGGGAGAGTATATTTGTCTTGCAGAAGGACAGCCTCTTCAGAAGGAAAGGAAGTGGGAAAACCATACAGAAACTGCGGATGAAAACAAA
>PVKY010015869.1:0-10007 GCA_004027775.1 Bradypus variegatus | reverse complement strand
CTGCTGGAATCTATTGGGGCTCCCCCTAGAGCGTTTCAAGTCCGTCTCCTGTTTTAGGCATCTGTATTTCAGCATGCCTTTTCCAAAACACATTCACGACCTGAAAATAAAATGCAGAACAAATGCAATCAAGTGACATCATTCTTCTGAGTGACAACCCAGGGATACCGATCCCATGACCCCATTACACGGGGTTGCAACCTGCTATTGTCCCTTCAGCGACAAAACAGGTGGCACCCAGCACAGAGCATGGCTTATACATAGCAGGCATCAAACAAATATTTTTATTTGAATTAAGTATCTCATCTGCTTATTTAATAGGTTAGAAAATTGTCGGCTTTTTCATCATAACTACCACCTTTTTTCCATTCAAATCCCTCTTGAAATTCAACTCCATTAAGGCTTTTTAATGCATACTAGCAGCGAGGAATTTACTTAAATAAGAAAAAAAATGCAAAACTCCAAGCTCCCACCTGTGCAGCCCTGGCATGCTATTGTTTGAAGCAGAGTATATTATTTAACTTGGATGACAAGCTCAGGGGGTAGAGACCCTGTCTTTCAGAATACACAGCTCTGAGCACACTGGGAGTGCTCAATAAATAACAGCAGCAAGATATGCTGTGGAGGGACCCATTTTAATTATTTATTTTTCCAATTCCAGAATTTTTGGCAGCATATGTTTATCTTTTGCTTGATTTCCAAGGGGCAGCTCTCTCTCAGAAGCTTCCAGTGAAGATGGATAAACAGCTCTGCGATGTTCCCTTCCCCTCCCCACACAAATGAGACCTGATTGAGCCAAAAGGTGGCTTCTGAGTGCATTCGGGAAGCCTGCTGGGTTTGGAAGGAAACTAAGTCCTTTAAGACCCGATGGGGAGAGAGACGCAGTCAAGAGAACTGTTTTGGCTCCACACATCTACGCAGCTGTCAGATGGCAAAGCTTGGACTTCCCGAGTTACTACCTGCTGTGGGCCTCTAAGCTGACTTGTAATTAACCCCAGAGACAAAGAATGCCTAAATCTCAACCCAAAGTAATATTTTAAGGGTGCTTTCAAGTCTTTCCAGAGAGAGAGAGAAGGCGGTTACTCTGCCAAACTTGAAGCATTAGATTATAAAGATTCAAGACAGACATAAAATGTTAAATTCATGTGTATAACAAGATTAAGTCATTTAGGGGGCAATATGTATTATTCATATTTTTAAAATTTATACTAGTATCTAAGTGAAGGTGTCATGTGTCCCAGCACACAGCAAAAAGGCAAGGAAGAAGAAGCAAGTGACCATTCCGAGGGGCCTTGCAAAAGACCTTCCAATCTTTCTCTCCCTGGAAAACAGGGCTAATATTTGTGAAGATACGCTTTGCAGAGAAAGGGGTGTGTGTAGGGGGGGGGGTATCTTTCTATACACATATTAATACACCTTACAACCAATCTTCCCCTGTGTGGTTCCCCAACAATGTACCAAACACAACACATTTTCCAAGTGGAGACGTCTCCCCTTCCTTTCTGACTCATTTTATACCAAAACAATGGCAACACCTGTAACTGCTAATTTTAGCGCTTTGATTTCTGTCCAGTTTTAAAGGAGGCTCAGGGCAGGCTCCCCTCTCACGGGCCATATGTGGAGTGGATGCGTTAGCAGCCTCAGAAGGGAGACGGCCTCCAGAGAAGTGCACAATGGATCCATAATCCCCATCAACTGGACCCTCTTGAACCGCTGCTTTCTTTTCCAGTCAAAGAAATGCCAATCTCAAGATGCAAGCTGCGGCTGCCCTGGGAGCCCAGGAGGAATAGCTGTTTGCTGGTTCAGGCACAACACAAGGGTGGTGTCTCTGAGCCCAGCAAGCTAGTCCACCAGTCTGGAGCCTGAGATCTGCCTGCAGCTCCCCAATAGTTTCCCTTGCCCTCCCCTCTAGGGTGAGGCTTTTACTCACAAAACCCTCTCCAACCTCCCTGGCCTCTCCCCTCAGCTAGAGACCACAGCACACCCTCAGCAGAGCCACAGACCCGCCCCCTTGTACTGTGTCACCTGGGGGTTCTGTTCCTCCAAGCACTTGACTCTTTTCAGGCTAGCATTTATCCCTGTTGAACAGGGTATCAACTCTTCGGACCACATCACATGTGTGGCTGGGGGCGGGGCGGGAAAGGGGGGACGTACCACAAAGGCTGGGGTGTGGCAGCGTGCCCTTTAGGTTCAAAGGCCTCTCTGCCTAGGGCACTGGATTTGGTAACTGTGCTGACCAAGAGGGTCAAACCACCTGCCTGCTGTGACTGACAACACAGAAGGGGCAGGGGATGAGCCTAATTAAGCGATTAGGGAAAGGGGCTGCGGTGGGGGAGGCTCAGCTGCAAACAAGTGTCCACATTTGCACAGAGAAGGAGTGCACCGGGATGCACTCACTGGAGTTTTGAGCCATACTCCTAACCTCCCCGCCCCTCTTTTGGCATCCTCCCTTTGGGGACCTCAGGTCGTGCTGTAGAGTGGTCAGTGCTGAGAACGACCGTCTGGTGGGTTCGGGACTGTGTGAATTCACCGGACCTGGCAAATGTCAACCGGGTCTCCCTCCCGCTCTGCCTCTGCTGGCGTGGCGGCTCACTGGCCGGTGCGCTCGCCGCAGGGCCCCGGGGGGGGCAGGACTTACGCAGTTGTGCTCGGTCGTCTGGAAGTCCCAGGGGCAGCTCTTGGCGCGCGCCTGGATCTCACTCATCCTGAAGAGGCAGAGCGCCGTGGTGGCGGGAGAGCGCCTCTTCTGGCCCTCCCCTGTGGCAGCGCTGAAAACTCCCGCCCAGACGTCCAAGGCCTCCACCAGGCTGGAGGAGAGAAGCAGGCGGCGGCCGTCGGGGTGGCCGTGGCCGCAGTCGAGGGCTGCTTGGCCCTGGAACTGCACCTCGGCTCTCTGCGCGATGCGCGCCATGCTGGGCCAGCCGGTGGCGGCGCCGCTCGTGTAGTTGTAAGGGTAGTAGGGGAAATAGACGCTGCCGTTCCAGAGAAAGGCGTCCACGAAGTGCAGGCTGCCCGCGCTCTCGGTCAGCTTCAGGCGGCCAAGCTCCTCCGTGGCCAGGCTGCGCCCCTCGGTGTTCTTGAGCGCGATGGCCGTGTCGCGGTCAGACGCCGCTGGGTTACAGCGGCTTGCCGTCTGGGTCTCGGGCAGCACGTAGGTGGCGGCCACCGCCAGGTACCAGCGGTTCTTGTCACTAGCGCGGTACACTACGCCGGCCGTCGAGCCTTGCGGATGGCACGACACCACCTCGGTGCCGTTGCGCAGCGAGCTGCGGCTTAGGTTGCCCAGGGGCCGCACCTCGCAGGCGCCCCGGTCGAAGGTCCAGCCGGTGAGCAGCAGCCCCTCTTGGCCGGCCGCCCCCTCGCGGTAGGGCAGCAGCAGCTTGCTGAAGCTGCTCCCCGGCCGGGGCCGCGCGGGGGGCGCCAGCGAGACCGGCTCGGTGCAGTTGCCCGCTTGGTCCCGGTATAGGCGCGAGAGCCTGTGCTCCAGGTTGTAGTCCAGCTGGTCCAGGCAGCTGCCGCTCGCCACGAACACGCCGTTCGCCTGGCTCGCCGCGATGGCTCCGATGGCTTGCTCCGACCGCCACACGGGCTCGTCCGCGCCCCGGCCGGGCGCCGCCAACGCCAGCAGATAAGCGAGCAGGGGCAGCGGCGCGGCGGGGCGCGGCGGCGCCTTCCTCCCGGAGACCTCCATGGGGCTCGGGGGCCGCCCCCGGGCAGAGCGCGCGGAGACGGCGGCTCAGGAGCGCGGCGACGGAGACGCGGGAGGCGGCGGCTCCTGCGCGCGCTCGGGCTCCCGCGGCCGCCCCATCCCCGCGGCTCGCCCGGGAAGGATTACGGGGAGGGCGGCGTGCGGCGGGCTCGCTCCGGCAGCCCGTGCGGCGGCGGCGGCAAGCCCTGCGCGCTCTGGAGCCGCTTTCTCCTCGCCCTCCTTCGCGGAGAGTTCCTCTGTGCAGCGCTGGCGCTCGCGGGGAGGCGCGGAGGGGAAGGGAGGGGACGGGCGAAGAGGAGCTAGGCAGGCGGGGAGGGCTGGAGAGGTTGGGTGCGCTTGTGCGTTTCACTTTCCCATTGTGAAAGTGGGATGCAACTGGCCCCCTTCCTCATCCTCTTCCTCCTCCGCCCTCCGCCTCCAGCCTGCTCGCCCGCCCTCCCTCCACGCCCATCTCCCCTCCCCTCTTGATTCGGTGAGATAGGGAGGAGGGAGGTCTCGTAATTTGGGTTACTGTGTAGGTGGCCTCTTTCATCTATTCATAACAAAGCTGCCGCGGCCGCTACCATCGCGGCTTGGCTCGCCTGGGCTCCTGGGGTGCGCTAACCGCGCACGGAGCTGGCCCCCGCACTCATCCAACGCCGGGCTATTACAACGCCCGGGTTTTGTTTACAAGAACAGCGAGGGGCTACCGAAGGCGCGGGAAGCGAGGACCCACCAGGGGTTGGAGCGGAGGCCAGGGGCTCCGGCCATTGGGAGGTTGCGAGGGCGGCTGACAGGTGTGGAGCGGCGGGAGGGAGGCCTTGGGGAGACGCGCGGGAGACGTGGCAGAGCCGAGGCTCAGGGGACCAAGGCGCCCCAGTGGCAGGGAGTGGGTTTCCCCATCGGAGGAGTGAGGTGGGAAAAAGGCAGGCGCCAAGACGCTCTTTCTGGACAATCCCCGGGGCCAGAGCTCCCATATTTGAAAAGGCTTTCTAATCTCCCTTGGCAACGGAGTCCTAGGCTTTCAAACCTAGCACTTAGGAAGTTCTGCTTACCATCTTAGCCTTAATGATCGTGGCTAACATTTACTGAGCATGTACTACCTGCCGGGCGCTGTTCTAAAATTCACTGTATGTATTAAGATTCATTTATTGCTATTAATTAATGGCTGTTACTATCATCCCCATTTAGTAGTCAGTCAGAATGGTCATGGAGAGGTTATGGAGATTGCCTGGGTCCTACTGCTGGTAAACAACAGAGCCGAGATTCGAATCCATCCAGAGCTGCTTACATATCCCACTGGAGCCAAGTGCTACCTGTGGCCGTTGCAATAACCCAGAAATTTCCCCAAGTTAAATGCTCCAATTGACTAAACCCTTCCCAGCCCGGCCTTCTTATCTTAGAGCCAGATACCCTCATTTCCCTAGGGACTTTCCTTCTGTCTCATCCTTTCCCACTTCTTTCCTTTTGGACCCCCCACCCCACCCCAGATCTCATCACTTTACCCAGGGGAGAAAATACCATCTGGGTTGCCCTCAAAGCCACCAGGAATTTCCAGAACACAGCGCATCATTGCACACAGGGGAGCCGGTTCAGGATTTCTCAGAAGATAATGTGAAATCCTAGATAATACACAAATGCCTAATAGCTTTCTAAGGCAGCAGGTAGCACCACCTGGGCACCCTCACAGTCTGGCAGGCAAACCAGAGATACACCAGGAAATCCTGAGGGCCCCCATTCATCCTTAAGAAATAATCTCTGTCCCTTCCCAGGCTGCTTCCAGGCCTGAGGCCCCAGGGAGAGCAACTGGCTGCTGTCCTCTTTCTTCCTTCACCTCCTAGTTCCTCAGCTCCAGATGGAATCTGTTTGGAGCAGGAGATGGGGTGAGTGGGCTTCCTCCAGATGCTCAGTCCCCTTGAAGCAGCAGCAGTTGCAAGTTTTAAACTTCTACAACGATTCAAGTTATTCCCAATGCTATGGGATAACGCAGAAGCGGGAGCTCTGGAAGGCTTAAAGAAAGGAGGGTGAGGACAGAAGCAGCAGAGAAACATGCGTTTCTGCCCTAAATGTGCAATTAAAGGATCATACCATTCTAGCATATTCTGAATTCAGAGTGGTCATCTTTCCATTCATAATCTCTTCCTCTGAAATTGGGTAACATTATCTTTGCCTGCCAGTAGGCAGCAAATTCTTTCCCACGGGAACAAGCTCCTCCTCTCTGCTGTGGTGGTGGTGGTTGGGGTCTCAGGTAGAGAAAGTGGAGGAAGAAGGGGCAAGGCCTAAGGTGTCAAGTTAATGTAATCAGGACATCTTGGGTAAGGCAAATCACCTGCTTTATCTGCTCCAAAATAATCAGGACTTACTCCCCCAGTCTCCACCTGCCTGGAATGTTTTAAGAATTTTGATATTGCTAGAAATGGAAAAAAGCAGTATCTCGGCAATATCTGCCCAGGCCTATAGAGCACTTCACAGCAGAGTAGGGGATTTATGCACTGGTGTTTTGACTAATTTTGTCAGGGAATGATGAAGAACAAAATGATCTTCATTGCCACCATGAACTGGCTGTGCAGTGTTGTTAAGTGCACAGAAGCAACAGTTCAATTCTATTACGGAGATAGTTTTACTTCACTGGTAACTAAGTAATCCCTCTAAGTCCTGTAGAGTTTGTACAGTCAGTAGCAGACCATCTTGGGAACTATTTGGATTAAACATACTCTATGATACGGCATTTTGATCGCTACTCAATTCATTTCTGCCTCATTCTGAAAAAAGAAACAACGTTTTCAAAATACTCCCAGCAAGAAGTATAAATCACTTTGGTGGCTACAGTTCCTCACCTTCTGCTGTGACCGTAAGCCCCAGACTAGACAGCAGACCTTTCCCTCCCATTTAATTTTTTGCAGCCTCCTCCAGAAAAATAAATAAATAAATAAATAAATAAATAAATAAATCAGAATCTGTGCCTACATTTGGGCTTGAAAAATGGAAGAGAATAGAAAGCATATAAATGTATTCTTTGCCCGTTTCTACCCCATTTTCTACCCCTTTCCAATTTTCTTGTGTACTAAAGCTCCACCTTCAGGACACAAGTTCACATTTGGAAAGTGTGGGAAACAAGAACAACCAAATGAACATTCAGGCATGTGGGTTTCGTATCTCTTTGATCCCTTTCTCTTGGACACTATCATCTGGCCCTAGGACAAAAGCCCTGTCAGTGACAAAGCTGCCCTCTCCAACTGACCGAGCCCATCTTGTTGGATGTCCCTTATAGCACATTTCAGAACTCCTTGTAACACGACTGGCTGAAACCCAGAAAAAGGAGATGGTGCAGATTTATCCTCCAGACAGAGGCCTGCTACCACGGAAACAGGCAGTTCAGTCTGATTCTGAGCAGTTTTTATTTGCAGTGTTCACTAGATGGGAAAGCCTTCATAATGAGAAAATATCCACTCCCTCAGGCACTGAAGGCAATCTGGGTTAACCAGCCCATCCACAATCAAACTCACTTCTGCCGGACAGGACTTGATAGATTTGGTGGTTTCCTATTGAGGCTTGGGACATTAAGAACTGCTGGGTAGGTAATTGGTCAGAGCCACAAGATGGCTATCGTTGGTGCTTCAGTTTCTTTGGGACTTTTTTCTTAAAAAAAAAAAATCTTTCGGAGTTTTGTTAAAATAACTGGACTGGCAGATATTGAAGGCTACTGAGAATATTGGTTCAGGTGGTCAACTAATTCTCTCTATGCCTCATCTGCATAGCTACAATCTCTGGGCAGCGTTTGGGAAATAATTGAATAGAACCAGTGATTGTGCTTCCAGGACCTGAGTCAGGCCACTTCCTTCTCTTCAGCTTTGCTCAAATCTCTGTGGTCTTCCACGGTAAGACCCTTATCAAAGCTTCCAGCCCCTTTTGGTGATTGACAGGAAAAAGAAATGAGCCAGCCTCCTTTCTAGTCTGCTGATGAGGAGAGACGGTTGAAAGTAGATAAGATGAAGAGCAGTTTAATAAGTTTGAATTGATGCTCAGAGACGAGTTGTACATGGTTCAATCAACATGAAAAGTCAGTCAAACACAGGCCAGTCAAGATGTAGCTGAAGGGACCCAGTGCTTTGCATCCTCTGTGTCCACCCAACACGGACATAGCTGATTACTGAGCATCCTTATATTTGGTGATGCTGCCTCTGTGCCTTTGGTTAAAGTGATGACAGCTCATCATTGTTCCTTGGGCAGGTGGAACTTGGGTTCTCCCTCCACATTAGAGTTGCTGTCTTTTTCCATGTCATGACTTAAGAGCTCATGGTCATCCACCATCTGGGTTATAACCACAGATGGGAGAATGGAGTGGGATGGTCAAGGAAACAGTTCTTTACTCAAGGTCCACCGACTCTGGGACCAAGGCCCTTCATTCAGCTTTAGCGATGGACAAGCTAATGTCTACGGAAAAAATGTAAAATGTCGGATATTTAAGAAACTGGTGTCTAGGACATCACCCTGGCACCTAAGTAAGGACTTCACTTCTCAGGTGGTTTACTTAGTGTCATGAAGTTTCTCTTGAGCCCTTTCTCTGAAATAGTCACCAGAATCATCCGTGGTTAACTGGCACCATTACCAGTTAAAAGCAAAATACGGTAAAGCATCACTCTTTACAGTGTCATTCCATACCAGCTAGAGTTCATCCTGCACACATGAAGTTTGCAAACTCATCAGTTAATTACTTCTTAAGGTTTGGGGAGCTCTATAATTTGACAGAGTAGCCTCTTGGTCACCAGCTTTTCTCTGATTTTCCTGAGATTCAATCCTGTCCCTGTTCTCATTTTCCTTGCTGTTCTTTTAAAATAAGGATCCAAAAGGGCATTAAGGACTAGACACCGAGTGCTGAACCCTCCTTGATACAATGTCATTTCCCATGCCCCTGCTTCCCCATCACAGTTCTGAGGCTCCCTGTCAGCATAATCCTAGGCCCCGATTCCTCTGATAACTGACAGCTTGGCATAAACCCATTCAAAGAGAAGAGGCGCCAGAAAGCAGTCCCTTATATTAATAATAACTCAAACTCTTGAAATGAATAGCAGAAGATAAGATAAACACACGGATAACTTCAAAGTCACTGGCACTTCTGTTTCCTTTAGATTCTGATGGGGAGATGCTCTGAACTGACAATAGAGTTGATGGACTTTGCAGTGCGTAGTCCAGTGGCCTCCACTGGGCTGGCACCCCCCTTACCACTCCCTAGAAAAGAGTTCCAAGAAGAAAGATGAGAAGTAATGGGCATCAACCCTGGGTATGGGCTGTTGTTGTCAGGAAGCTCCGCAGATGTTCCCCAGGGTGAAAGTAACATCAGCCACACTGGGGAAGGCACTAAGAACATGGGGATTCAAACAGCCCAAAGATTCACTCAGTGCCAGGCCTGGAATCTCAAACACAGAGCCCCTTGGAGGACTGAACATTGACCTTGTCTTTCTGTCCCTTCTCTAATCCTTCCTATTTATTTCTTCCTCCCCGTCTGTGCTGGATATTCTCCATTTCCTCCTACAGATCCTTTTCCCACTGTTCTCCATCCTGTTCCATGCCCAGCCGTGTGGCCTTTATGGGCTTCTCCCTTGCCTGTTGGCTTCTGGCTGGATTCAGCCAATGGGAGGCCCCAGCCCGAGATCCAGGGCTGGCTGGGTGGGGTGTGAAGTTTGGATATTTGCTCCCTCAGCTTCCTCCCTTCTGATCTGGGGGTTGGGGGTGCTGTGTGCCTCTCAAAGGCACAGCTCCTGTGGGCAGCTCTCTCTCACAGCTACCTCTATAGCCACAGCCTCTCAGTGTTCAACAACCACTTCCTCATCCTTCAGGCCTAGGGGAATCCATGACTCTGCTGTTCTAGACATCACTGGTTTCCCTTCATCCTACCACAGTTCCTTCATTAACACATCCATCTGAGTGTGTCACCTGTGTCTTGCTAGAACCATGACAAATAAACCAGCCTGCCTTCAAATATGATCCAGAAGTGATCTCAATAGATGTTTAAACCCTTACATTTTGTTTGTCCATTGAAGGAAAGCAAGAAAGACTTTGAGGCAAAATGGAACTCCCAATCTTTATCCCGAAATGATTGGTTCCCCAATATCTGGCAATGGAAAATGCTACATTTTTATTCCCCTTGCTCAGGCTTTCTTGCACCAAGTTCAACCTGATGTTGATACAGAAAATGGAAACCTGACTGGCAGGATTATTTTTTTCCAGCTAAATCATAAAACCAAAAGAATCTTAAAAATAAACCAGGAACTACTGGGAGCTAAGGGATCAGAAGGTGCTGGGGGCAGGGGGTCGTTAC
>PVKY010015868.1:0-10015 GCA_004027775.1 Bradypus variegatus | reverse complement strand
CTATTTGGACCCATCTCGCCTCTGCCCCTGGGACCAGAAATGTAATCGTGGGTGGCCGAGCTATGGGATGTGGCCTACCTATCCAGTGGTGTCTGCCATTGCCTGAGGAAGGGAAGAAACATGTTTTCAAGAGCGGTCAGCAGAGCAGTGTATCCCAGGCTGTCTTCCCTGGGCAGAGGCCGTCGCTATCTGGAGGAGCCTGTGTGGTGGGGAGCATCCTCCTGATGCTCTGGGGAGCAGCTGACCCTGGGCTTCTTTCCATAAAAGTCAGTGTCCTTTTGATATCATCAGGCCCAACCCTCACACCCTACCCACAGGAAAGCCGCTGTGGCAGCCGGAGCCTGCTGGCGTGGGTGCTTGTCATGGGCTCCGTGCATTAAATTCCGCTGTTGCGGGGCTGGAGTTGAGCAGAGGGGCTCTGCAGCAGGGGAGGGTTAGAAGGCCAGGCCATGGACAAGAGCAGGTTCAGTGTGGAATGCTCCTGAAATAAAAACAATTCTGGGGGGCTGGCTCGCCCCGCCTCGTGGGCTTCCCTAGCTGGGAACCCTGACCCTCTCTCAATGACACAAACGAGTGGAGGTGGGTGGGGAGCGAGCAAAGGAGAGCCACGGTCCCACAGGGAGGGGTGTCGGCCCTGGCTCAACACTGGCCCCCTCCTGTGGGAAGGCTCCGTGAAGTGGGAAGCGCGTCCATCCCTTCCCTGCCAGTTCCCCAGGCGGCACACGGCCTGGCAACAGGAGCAGCTCGGGAGGGCTTTGTCGACGACCCAGTGGAGGAAAAACTGACTGACTGATCGACTGATGAACGAAGGAACGAGGAAACTCATGCAGAGCCCCTCCCCAAGTCTGCGGCGGGAGCATTTGTGAAATTAGCAAAGGCAGGTTCTCACCGGCAGGCCCAGCCCTTCCTTGGAATTTTAGGCTCCAAGAGTGGAGTCGGAGCTGGGAGGGCACGTGAGCTGCCACTTCGTGACGGCATAGTTCTGGGACTCGGGGGGGTCTCTTGGACACGTGTGGTGGAGTCTGACATTTGGGGTTCATAGCTGGAGCCACCCCCTGGCCACACCAACTTTGAATTTGAAAATGTGTTGTAATGTCAGCAACGCTGCATCGTGAGATGCCTTCATCAAAGGAGAACACAAACTATGAAGGCAGAGGTTTGGGGGTTCTGTGCCCCTAGAACAGTGTCAGGCACATAGCAGGTGGTCAATAATTATATGTGTTTTGAATGAATGAATGAGAAATTCTGTCATAAATGCAAGGGATGAGGTCAGCATTCCATAGGAAACTTACCTTTCTCTGCCTTTGAGGATTGTTTAGACATAGTTCCCTCACTTCATGCCCTGTGCTTAATGCCCTCTGCTTCCGCTGTAGATGAGAAAGCACAGCTTGCCAATTCTGCAAGAAAGCCCCCCATGAGGGCATGTGCTATTCAACATCTACCTTAGGGAGCCGGAGAGTGTTGGAGGAGCTCACCTGGCAGCCAGGTGAGCTTGACAGGGCCCCTGCCAGTGAACCCCAGGCCTGCAGTCACATCATCCAGTCCAAGGCAGGTGAGTCCTGGACAGCCCCGAGTCCCAGCAGGAAAAGATTGTGGTGCATTCAACCAGGACAGAGCGAGGAAAAGTTTCATATATGGGCTATTTACAAAAGGTGTGGGCAGGTTTAGAGAAGCCAGGTGACCTGAGACCTAAAGGGTCAGGGGAAGTCTCCAGTAGCTGTAGCTGGAGGAGAAGCATGACTGGAGGGAACAATGGCCACCTGTCAGGCACTGTGCTCCCCCGTAGCCATCCTTTGCCAGGCTCTCCTCTCTCCCACCCTCTGCTCTCCCATGCATGGAATCCACCTGGAACCAGAGGACAAGGGCCCCTACATGCAGTCTGCAGTCAGCCTCCAGGGAGCTGGAGCAGGGCAGGGGGCCCCCAAAACCAACACAAACTTTCCCAGAGCTCGGTTCTTCTATTAAGAGGAACCACTGCTGAGCCCCTTCATTGCGTGCTGGAAATCAGCATTTATGGCATTGATCTCGCCAAAAGGGGACACCTTTTGGAAGATTCATGCCCGAGCTTGTGGCAGTTCTTTGTGCTGGACAGAAATCACTGCCCCTGCGCCGAGGCCTCTCTTGGCAGAGGGGAGCTGGGCCGGCCACCAGAGCATGCCACACTGTGGTGGGTGGAATTATGCCTGACAAACACCCAACAAATGTCCCCATGGGAGAATCCATTGTAAATAGCACCTCTTGGAGATGTTATTTCAGTTGAGGAGCGGCCTGACAGAATGAGGGTGGATTATAGCCTGGGCTCTTGGAAGCCACAGGAAGGAGCCAGAAGCTGGAAGTCAGTGGAAACCAGAAAAGCAGAGAAAGGACAGGGAGGCAGGGACACAAGCCAAAGAGCCCCAAGAGTCACTGGCAGCCAGCATCAGAACATTCCAGGCTTTGGGGAGGCGGGGAATGAGCCCTGCCGGTATCTCGATTTTGCACTTCTTCTAGCCTCAAATCCATGAGTCGGTCAATTCCTGTTGTTTAAGCCAACCCATCGCGTGGCATTTGTCACAGCGGCCTGGCGAGGTACCATGGCACAACCCGCCCACTGCTCCAGCAGCCCCCACGGGGGTCGGACGCTCCTGGAATCCACAGCGAGGGGGGACCCCATGGGCAGCCAGCGCCAGTGTGCCAGCCTGTGAGCAGCCACCGAGAAGGGGTCCTGCTGCCCCCTCCACCCCCGACACCTTGACTGCAGCTTCCACAGGGCCCCCCGGCTCAGCTGCTCCCCAATCCTGACCCACGGAGACTCTGAGCAGGTCGATGTTTACTGTTGCCTTACACTGTTAAGTTTATATATGACAAACGTATCACCCGTAGGGCTCCTGCTACATGACAACGAAATCTCGATGCTCTCACATGAGTCGGTTCTCACAGCCCATGGGGTCATGTGTTCCGCCTGCAGGGGTCACCCCTGTGTTTTGCATTATCCAGTTTCCCCAGGAGCATATGCAGTCCCGGAACCTCTTTTCAATGCTTGTGGATGGACAGAGTTTTCAGCCCAAAAGGGAAAATGCCAGGTCTGCCCTGTGGGTCCTGGGTCACAGGTGGCAACTCTGTACATCACCAGCAGGAGGCTGGGACCTGCAGGCCGGAATTAATTCTGATTTGAAAAATCCTGCCTAAGAGGATAGCAGGTTTTATATCAAACAATTTAGATTGGGTTCCTGGAGAGAGGAGAGGGGAAGGGAGACGGAGATTGGGGAAGAAGGAGAAAAAATCAAATAAACCCCTGATAATGAAGCAAACACACAAGCCTGCGTCCCAGCTTCAGGTGTTTTCCATATAACAACTCCTGTCCCTCCCAGCGGGCTCCTGGTGGCAGGAATTGTGATTGTGTCTGACAGTGCCGAGCCCGAGGCCCAGAGAGACACAGTGTCTTGCCCGTGGCTACAGAACCACTAAGTGGCGGAGCCGGGATTTGAACCAGCAGCTCCTACCAGCAGTCTAGACTGCTGATGACAAGGAAGAGCCAAGGCATGCCATTAGCTCATTTTTCTGCCCTTGTTGTCCAATCCAGAAAATGCAAAGCAACCAAGAAAATAAAATAAAAGCTGATAATACTTTCCAGGACACTTGGAATCTTTCTCCAGGCAGCCCCTTTGCCCTAGGATATAACCGAGACTCTATCTTGGCAGGTCATTCCAGGGGAGGAGCTGGGGTGGGGTGGGGGGCGGTGAGCATTGCTGCAAGTTGGCCTGGGCACACCTGCCACCCTCTGCAATCCCTGCTGCAGTGCACAGCCCTAACTCACTTTTTGAACACCCAGATGGCCAGAAGGAAGCCTCTCCAAAAATAGTCTGCATTTGCCTGGCTGAATTAATGGAGGACGTGGGCAGGAAGCTGGCCAAGAGGCCTTGGCATGCTCGTCACCTGCAAGTGGAGAAGCCAAGAGTCAGCAGAGGTCAGTGGGTATCAGCGGTCGATAGAAGAAAGGAGAACAGGACTGTTGCCAGGTTTCTCCAGACCCTTAAGCGTGAGTTCTCCTGGGGCTGCAGCTCATAACAGAAGCAGAGGGAGCACTTCAGGGGTTCCTGGGGTATAAACACCTGTGGATGTGTGCCAGGACCTGGGCCTCTGCTCAATTTTCTGCCCTTGTTGTACAATCCAGAAAATGCAAAGCAACCAAGAAAAGAAAATAAAAGCTGGTAATACTTGCCAGGACACTTGGAATCTTTCTCCAGGCAGCCCCTTTGCCCTGGGATATAACCGAGACTCAGGGTCCTCCCCACTGGCCTCCTGACAGCCAGTAGCCTCATCTTCTCGGGCTTTCAGCTCTGCTTCCCGAGGGCGCAGACAGCAGGAAGCCATGGACACAGGGGCAGCTTCGCAAAAGGCTAATGCAATGCGGCCTGCTGGAGCCTTGGCAATGCGGCCTGCTGGAGCCCTGGGAGCTGAGGGAAGGGGGCTTGGCTTGGTTGGGTGGAGGGAGTGGGGGCTCAGGCTCCATGGGACAGCACCGGAGCCACTCACAGCCTGTGGCCGTGGGGTGCAGCCCGTGGGGTGTCTCCCCTCCGCCTGGCATGCAGAAGGCCTCCTCTCTCCCTGTCCTGTCATGGCCCCCAGAAATGGATGGACATAGAACCTCCCTGGGTGGGGAGCACCCACCCCACTCTCTGCTGCCCTCTGCTGCCCAGGATGGGGAGGATTCGGGTGGAGAATTGGCTGAGAATTTGGGCTCTGGAATCCGATGGTGAGAAAGTGAATTCTAGCTCAGCCACTTTCTGGTTGTACTATCTCGCTCTGTCTCGAGCTCCCCATGCCTCAGTTTCCCTCTGCTTTGATGACAGTGCTGCTTCCTAAGGTGATGTGAGCACTGAACGGGGCTTTGTAGGTGGAGCCTTTGGCCTGTGGCACGTGGTGAGCACCAGGTTGAGTGTCAGAAGTGTTTGCGAGCGCAGCAGTGATTGCGAGAGGCAGTTCACCGCCACGATATGGATAGTGATGGCCAACGCCTCTTGTGCTTTGCCAGGGTTGCCATGACAAAAAGCACACATGGGTGGCTTAAACAACAGGAGTTATTGTCTCACGGTTTTGGAGGCTAGAAGTTCAAAATCCAGGTCTTGGCTGGTCAGGCTTGGTCCAGGGTCTGTTGCGTTCTGGTGTGGGCTTGCCAGAATCGTCGGGGTTCCATGGCTGCACCCCTGCCCTGTCACATGCCCATCTGCCTCTTCCTCTGGCCTCTTCTGATTGACCGGGTCCGAAGTTCTGTTTACAAGGCCTCCAGTTGCAGGGATGCAGGCTCCCCGGATTCTATTTGGCCACATCTAAATTGGATCTTGGAAGATCCTAGTCACAAATGAGTCCCCCCCCCTTATGGCATCTTCAAGGGTTATCTTCACAAATGGCTTCACAGCACAGGATGGGTGCAGGTGAGGTGGGGGCTGGGATGTGAGCTCATCCACCTGTGCCCACCACCTGGCGCTCTAGCCCTTCCTGTGCTTCCTGCTTCTCCCTGGGCCTGGCAGCCTCCTCTGCCCACAGCCCCTTCCCCTGATTAACTCCTCACCCTTCAAGCCCCTGCCCAGATGCTGTCCAGGCTGGGCCAGGCTCCTTCTCTGCACCCCACAAGGCCTCTTCCTTAACTTCACCAGGACGGCCTGTACCCCACCTTTCACCGTCTTGTCATGGGCCTAAGGGTAGCCCTGGGGCCTGATAGCACCATCTGCCCAGCCCAGCCCAGTCTGCATGGTGTCTGCTGAAGGGGTGAGAGGCTGCAAATCCAATGACCAGACACTAAATTCCTCAGCGGCCCGGAGTCTCGCCAGCCATCGAGTCCTCTGGTTCCCAGAAGGTGCTTGGTCAGCCTAAGTTCGGCCAGGGGCTGGAAAGACCTCCAGGATCCCCGGCCTCCTGCTCCAGTCACAGCCTCTGGCTGGAGACACAAGGCCTTGCCGACGCCTAAACCGCGGCACGGGCTTAAGGGCGATTGCTCAGCCAGTGCCCTCCACGGGATCTGAAGTCATTCAGAGCCAGAAAGAAAAGCCACTCCTCATGGGGCCTCCTGAGATACCTGCACCTCCTGTGTAGTCAGAGTAGGTGTGGGGGCAGGGGGCCTGATAGATAAGAGCACCCACTCAGTCCCACTGAGCTGTCACTGTGAGCCTTGGTGGCCCACGGACCAGGAAAGATTGTCCAGCTCTGCTCTGAAGCGGCTCCTATCTCAAAATGCATTTAATGCATCGATTACATTAACGTGAATAGCAAGCCACAGACCCTATAAATAACTTAGCCTAAGTCCTGCTGGCAGCGGGAAGCCTGGCACATGAGAAAATGCTGAGTTCCCAGCTCCCGGTGAGGTGGTGACATGCACATTGTCTTCGCAACTCAGCCAGGGTCCCCGGGGGTCCCAACATGGCCACCTGGCAGGTGGCATCCTTCACAGCTAGACCCATAATAGGAATTTTGTGACTGTGGGAGACAGAATAATGCCCCCCTCACCCTGATGTCCCTGGTGTAACCCCTAGAACCTGTGAATATGTCACCTTACATGACAAAAGACACTTTGCAGATCTGCTTAAGTTAAGGAGGAAACAGGATTGACCGTGGATTAGCCAGTGGGGGCTCGATGTCCTCACAGGGTCCCCCTAAGCAGGATGCTTAGAGATGGAGAAGGAGATGTGGCTTCGGGCGCAGAGGTCAGAGAGAGAAAGAAATTTGAAGATGCTACGCTGCTGGCTGTGAAGGTGGAAGAAGCGCAGAGCTTATGATTCACTTCCTTTTCGGTGGGGACTGAGAATTTGCTTTTCTAGCAGGTTCTGGGGGATGCTGATGCAGTGGCCAAGGACTGTGTTTGAGAAAGACTGATGGTCGGCATATCCCCAACCAGGATTTGCAGGATGGAGCCCAGGAGCATGTCTGTTCCAGCATGTGGAGTAAGAGGTCTACCATTTCTTTTTAACACTGAATTTTTGGTGGTTTCATATAAATAGTATATGCATTCTCATTTTATGGAATTTTTGTATAATAAAACAACAGGTTCTAACTGCGACTCCTCAGTAACTGTGTCAACTAGACAAGGGATTTCATATCTCTGGGCCTTCCTTGTCAAGGAAATGAGGGGTTTGAATGAAGATCATAAAATTCTATGCTTCAGAGCCTGCTTTCAACATCTCAGGTGACTGCAGAAGAATCTTGATTTTTCATCATTTATTGGTCATAACTATGATTTACTTCGGTCAGAAATGCCACCCTCAACTTGAAGGGGACAATAAAATCCCTTTTCCTCCCAATGCCATTCTTTGTAAAAACAATATTATAAAATCATGAAGACAATCTAAGACATCAAAAACTTTATTCTGCTCTAATATGACAGCTGTTTTCATTTTGCTGTGTTCCCTTCACGTCATCATCCTTGCACATGGATGTGTTTTACACACACGTAATCACAGAATATGCATACATTTGTATTCTATTTGTTCACTTAGCATTTGATCATAAACAAGCCACCAGCAACATATAAATGAATTCGCTTCTCTATGAAGTTACCACCACAGGCATTTAACTTTGGCTAATCTGGTACCTTGCCGATGTTTTAAACTGCAATTTTTTTATTATTACAGATGTTGACCACTTTTTCCGTGTTTGTTTATTCAATGCATTTATGGAATTTCCTTATGTGTTGAGTTGTCTGTTTAATTGGAATGACCATGGGAAAGCAAGGCCCGGCTGCCCAATAACCACCTCACCCAATGTTAGTCTGCCGCCATGCTGCACCTCATTTCCTTCTCCGCGAGATGGTGGGGTGGCAAGAAGGTTGAATGAGCCATTCTGAGAATAAGGCCTTGCACAGTGTCTGCCATATATAAAAGGGAGCTCTGTGGGGTTTCTTTTCCCATCTGTCAGGGCCTGGTGGTGCTCTAAATTTAACTGTTTAAGGAGATATCCACTCCAACAGTGAGGTTCCGTGAACACATTTTGGTATAAAGTGAAGTGTTTGCTGGCTAAATGGAGTAGCCCATTTTCCTCATTTGCAAGGCAGAGTTAATGCCTCTGCCTGTTGGGTTGGAAGAATTAAATGAGATGATCCATGTAAAAGAATTAGAGTCATGCCTTGCACACAGAGGAAACACTTAATAACTGTTAGCTTTATCGCGTGTCTATCCAAAGAGATTTCTTTTTAGTTTTAGTAATCTTTGCCAGATTGCTTTCCAAAAATTTAAAGTGGATATCATTTACATTTAGCAGAATATTCTGAACTTCAAATTGAAAGACTTATTTGCATTTTTAAGATGTCTTCAGCAATGCATTGTACCAAGCCTGTTCCCGAAGCTCCTGCTTAAGAACCAAGGAGAAATGCTGAGATAAAAGCATTTGCCTGGTGCCAAGCAGAAATAACTATGGTCAAGAAGAAAGCATCTTTTAAAAATTCTTATTTGTTGGTGGCAAACACCGCTTTTTTTCCCTTGCTCTTATATCAACAGAATTTCTTGAGTGGAATCACATCCAATATTTCAAAAAGATTAGCCAGGGAGCTTGGATTAACCATAAGTGATTTCAAATTGAAGCTTTTTTTATATATATTCCTGAAAATAGGGGACCCTAAGGAGGAGGTTTCTCATTTCCTATGACACAGCAAATCAGTAATAACACTGTGTGCGTCTGAAGTGCTCTGTGGTCTGCCAAGCCTTTCCTCATACATTTTCTAGTAGATTCTCACAGTGATCCATGAGGGTGGTGAGCAAGTATTTTACAAGGAAACTGCCCCCACGAAGTTCTAGCTTGTTGAAGATGCCACAGCTGTTGATGGTGTTGGGTCTGTCTGTAAGTCCCTTGGCTATAGGTCCAGCCCTCTGCCCCCAACCACGTTACAACAAATTCCTATAACTCATGGGTCTTGCTCAAACACTGATCAATGCTGATGTGGAAAGAACTTTCCAAGCCGTTATTCCCAATCCATTTCCAAAAGGCAAGCATTTCCAACAGAGAGGACCATGTCAGCTGCCACTGAGGATGCTAAGATGGGTGGGGTCATGTCCCCCCGGCCTGGTCTGCCTGGAGCTGCCACTTTATGACCCATTGGAGCGTGTTGCGAGGCACAGTTCCTGGTTTTCAGGGACTTGGTGCTCTTAAATAAGTGCAGGGCACGTTGATAAGGACGCCGATGCGGCCTGGGAACGGTGCACAAATCCTGCCCGAGGAGGGCTCCCACAGGTGAGGCTTTGCAAGGCTCCAACTTGTAGGACACCTGTGATGAGCTCCTGGTGGAGCCGGCAGAAAGGACGTAGGAAGGACCCGTCATGAGCCACGCCCTCCTGTCCCAGTAAATGATTTTTATAAACGTGTTTTTGGTGGAATGACCAAGAGTAACCCAGCGAGACTAGCACTGAAAGCTTCAGATGATGTGATACAATCACCGACTAATGCTGAGTGTTTGAAGTGAGGCTCAGCAAATCGCCTTCTGAGATGCATGCGGTAAATAGTGACAGCTTCTTCTTCAGGGGTGTTTTATGTCACGGGCAGAGTCCACTCCTGCCTGCACAGTTGTTCTTGCACAGGGAGGACAGCACCGGCCACTCTCTGTTGATGTGATGCTTTTCTCCTCCCGCATTCGTTGGGGTGTCTGCTAGGATTTCTGGAGGCCTGTGGGAAACCCGGTCCCCCCATTTAATCTTTAGGGGTCATGTTCAAGGTCATTCACATCCCCAAACTCTGCTTCCACAACAGTGAAAAGGAGATAACTGTACATTCTTACTTGGCTAGGAGGAGCAAATGCAATCATGTGGGTGCAAGAGCTTTGAAAATTCCAAATAACTGTTTTTTTATCTGAAAAAAATTTTTTTTTATTTAGTATTTTTCAAATTGCAGAAGTATGACATGCTGGTTGTAATAAGAGAACAGCTCAAAGATATATAAAGAAAAATCTCACTATTTCTAACTTCTAATCCTGTCCTACTGAGCTCCAAAATCTGTCACTTACGGGCTCTCGTGCTTGCTCAAACAGGCATCTGCCGGCAAATATGCGCACATACTC
>PVKY010015867.1:0-10014 GCA_004027775.1 Bradypus variegatus | reverse complement strand
GCTTGAGCGCGTCTCTGTCCAGCAGGGCCCGCGCCGTGCGCACCTCGCCCGTGTGCAGCCCCACCGCGAAGAGTCCCGGCTCGCTGGCCTTGAGCAGGCGGTAGGACAGCCAGGCGTTCTGGCCCGAGTCTCTGTCCACCGCCACCACCTTGGTGACCAGGTAGCCGGGCTCTGCGGAGCGGGGTGCCAGCTCCACGCCCGTGGAACCGTCGATGGGAAAGGTGGGGTACAAGATTTCAGGCACATTATCATTCTGATCCAGCACGAACAGGCTTAGCGACACGTTGCTGCTGAGTGGCGGCTCTCCACTGTCGCTAGCAGACACCAGGAATTGCAAGTCTCGAAACTCTTCATAGTCGAAGGAGCGCAGAGCGTATAGGACGCCGGTGTCCGAGTTGATGGAGATGAAGGAGGAGACAGGCACCCCCTGGAGGGTGTCTTCCGCCAGGGAGTAAGTAATGCGGGCATTCTCGCCGCTGTCGGGGTCCTCAGCAGCCACAGAGAAAAAGGAGGCACCTCGGGGATTGTTTTCAGGAATGTAGGCAGAGTAGGAGGCATGAGTGAAGGTGGGTGGGTTGTCATTAAGGTCTGCCACCTGGAGCAAGATACAAATTTCTGTTGACAGAGGTGGAGTTCCCTGGTCAGTGGCAGTTACTGTGATGTTATATTCTGAGACTTCTTCCCTGTCCAGAATTCTGCGTGTCAACAACCGATGATAATTTCCATAGGTCTTCTCAAGTGTGAATGGCAGATTATCTGGAACTGAACATGTTACAAGGCCATTCTCTCCTGAGTCACCATCATGAACATTGAAAAGGGCAATTACTGTACCTGGGGAAGATTTTTCTTGGACTGAGCTGGTGAGAGATGTAACTGTGACTTCTGGAGCATTGTCATTGACATCCAGAACTGTCACCAGTACCTTACTTCTGGCTCGGAGACCAGGTCCATCATGGGCTTCCACATCTATGTCATAGAACCCAGAGTCCTCATAATCTAAATCCCCCAATATTGTTATGTCCCCAGTAAGAGAATTCAACTGGAATAGCTGGGATATTTTGTCTCTTACTTTCCGGAAAGAATATGTCACTTCCCCGTTTCCTCCTTCATCTCTATCAGTGGCTTTTACGGTGACTAGGTGCGTGCCCACTGGCACGTTCTCCCGAACACTTACATGATACTCCGGTTGACTGAATACGGGGGCATTGTCATTGGTATCCACAAGGTTTATGTGAATCCTGGCAGTGCCAGAACGAGTCGGCTGGCCGCCGTCGGAGGCGGTGAGTACGAGGTGGTGAACCGCCTCTTCCTCGCGGTCTAGGGCGCGCTCCAGCACCAGCTCCGGGTACTGAATCCCATCGGCTCCGCTTTGCACGTCCAGAGAGAAGTGAGCATTTGGGCTGAGCTGGTAACCTTGCAGGGAATTTATCCCTACATCCGGATCAAAAGCTTCAGGAAGAGGAAATCTTGTCCCAAGTATTTCACTTTCAGCGACCTTGATTTCCCTTTGCTCAGTCCCAAAGGTGGGAGGGTTATCATTAACATCAGTTATTTCCACTTCTACTCCAAAAATGTTTGCTTTGTCCTCTAGGAGAATCTCTAGGTTTACCACACACTTTGGAGACCTGTCACAGAGCTCCTCCCGGTCTATCCTGCCCGCTGTGATCAAGCTGCCGCTGCGCGGGTTCAAAGCAAAGAGGTGGTTCTTACCTCTGGAGACGATGCGGACTCCGCGTTCCGGAAACTCCCCGGGCTCCAGGCCCAGATCTTTGGCAATGTTGCCCACCGTTGAGCCTTTCTCCAGCTCCTCAGGCACAGAGTAGCGGATCTGCTCGGTCCGGATTTCCCACAGAGTGCCCAGAAGAACGCAGATCCTGAGCAGCCTACTGCAGGCCCGACGATAAGGAGGAGCCGCCATTACAGCCCCGCCCGCGGCGGCGCAGACTGCGCTTCAGATTTCTCTAGGTGAAGACCATAGGAGTCCCAAGTTACTCCACGTCCAAGATAATGCGCTTTTGCTGCTGTATGTTGGCTCTCTCAGAAGCCAAAGCTGAGAAGTCCCAGAACCAGTGTTCCTTGATGCAGAAATCTTGTGGCTCGCATTAAATTTCTGGTTGTCTTTTTTTCCCCTGATTGGTGAACAGCGACACTCAGAGTCCTAAGCTGTTACTGCAATCCATTCTTGGTCCATAAAGCATCTCTTTAATACATAATTTCCATTCCTAATCCTATTTGTTCAGAAAGAATAAAAATCAAACTTCTGTCATTTGGCATGCACTGGAAATCCAGGAATTCCTCATTCATCTGCATCAGTGGCTTTTACAGTGAGTAAATGTGTGCCCACGGGCACGTTCTCCAGAATACTTACATGGTACTTAGGCTGACTGAATACGGGGGCATCGTTGTTGACATCCACAAGTCTTACGTGAATTAATATTTTTTCCAGAAAATAATATGGTGATTTTTAAACTAAGTATGTTTCTTGCCTCTTTTCAGTTTTTGTATTATTCATCCACATAGCCCGTTTTCAGTAAAGTGTATTGTGTGAGGAACACAGTCATCTCTCCTAGGAACAATAGGGATGGACTTAAGGAATGGGGGGAAGAGGTGAAAAAAACAATAGCCAGATACCTTGGAGATCTTGGGTCTAGTCCCCAACATATGAAGAAACAACTTTTCTCACAAGTTGACCCTTTAGAGCTGGGATAACTTTTCAGTTCTCTTGCAAGAAATTATCTACTGCTCAAGAGCTAGTTTTGCCCTTAAACAAATGGGCTTGGAAATAATGATGATAGATCTTGGGAGAGATTTTTTTGTTCACTGATTTTCTAACCCACAAACTATGTCTATGACTATCTTGTTCATGGTTGTGTCCTCAATTTCTAGAAGAGTACTTTTCATAGAGTAGGCACTCAATAAAATTTTTTGATGTTTAATGAATGAGTGCTAAAGCAATTGAAAAACCTAAAAACAATGGGTGAATAGCATCTGATCTTAAAAATAGATAATAAAGACAAGAAGACAAAAGTTACACTGAAGAATTGTAAAAAGATAATATTCAGTAACCTTTTCATGTAAGTTCACATCCAGAAGATATTATTTTATGATTATATCTAAATTTAGTTTTGATTTTCAAAAGAGCTAGTAAAAGCAAATTTTTAGTAGTTGTATATGCATCCTCATGTACATCTCATAGATCCATAGCTTTCTTATTCAGGAATACTTTACATACTAATCTGAAAAAACCTGAGATAAGTAGTAGTAAGTTCTTCAGATTATTCTTCACATAATAATTAGCATCTAGAAATGACCCAGGAATTTTAACTAGACACAGAAAACCCATTAACTATACAGAACTTCAGACTTTGAGAAAGGATATTAAACCTATTTTCCACAATTCTCAAATGACTAAAAAATTACTGGAGAATGAGGTGTAAAATTAGAAGTTTTGGAAATGAATTTGACAATACATATTTTTAAATCTCAAATTGTTTGTAGATTTGACTCACTTCTCAGCAACTTGTACTAAGGCAAAAGTAAAGCTACAAAAAAAGCTTTCTATACAAAATGTTCATTACATCCTTTCTTATAATAGTGACAAAGTAGAAAGAGCATAAAAGTGATTATTAAAGAACGGTTAAGAAAATTACAGAATATCCTTGAGGGAGATTATGAAGTGGGAAAGAAAATGATCCAAGATTAGTGATTTAATTGTAAATGTTGACCGTCTTTGATACTTGTAATAAGGCAAAGAAGTACTGAGAGACTTAGTTATTGAAAGGTTTTGTAAATATTCACGTTGCAATAAAAGGATAAACAATTAGAATGTAATTGATAAAGTTGAAAGAATTGTCAATGTATTTATAAAGAATAAAGCATTGCATTACTTGAAAAAATAGTATGGCACATCAACCAAGAAAGTGCATTGCTATTACTAAAGGTGGTGATACACAGGGAACAGCTCTCTTTAGCAAGAATAACCCCATCATACAAAAATTCCAGCAGTCAAGACTGAGAAGTAGTAATTGGTGACAAACTACTGAGCAACCAAGGAACCAATCTTTGCCCATCGAACATATCATATTCCTTTCCCACCAGATAACACTAGAACAAAGAACAAATTAATTATGCACCATTGAGAAGAAAATGCAACATATAAAAATGAAATAGGTTTGCAGAAACTCACATGAGAGGACAAGGAGTCACAACCGATTTGGGAGTCTTCGCTGCTGGCACATACAACCACAGAAGCATCATCACACAGGAGATCCTGAGCAAGAACAGTTTTCTGGGTCTGGTTGAGAAAATTAAACTCGGTCTTTGCCAAATGGGAGGCAACGCATAGATTGTAGGTAAAAGGCAAAGTCCCCTCGCTGTAGTTGGGGGGAACCCGAGGTTCACACTTAGAGCTAAGATCAGGCTGAAAGCAGCCCCAGGCTGCAGGGCTGGAGGAACTGCGCAGGCGCAGGGAGATGGCTAGGATAACTGCGAGGAGGAAGAGTACAGAGATCAAAGCCAAGGCCACGACCAGGTAAAACTGCAGCTCAGCCTGGGTATCAGAGGGTGCAGGGCGGTCGCTGAGGTCTGGCAGCGCTTCCTGCAGGCTGTCCGCGAAGACCAGGTGCAGCGTAGCGGTGGCCGAGAGGGGCGGCTGTCCGCCATCGCGCACCGCGACCAGCAGGCGCTGGCGGGCCGCGTCCCTGTCGCCCAAGGCGCGAGCCGTGCGCACCTCCCCAGTGCGCAGCCCCAGGCTGAAGAGCCCGGGCTCGCTGGCCTGCAGCACGTGGTAGGACAGCCAGGCGTTGTGTCCGGAGTCGGCGTCCACCGCCACCACCTTGGTGACTAGGTAGCCAGGCTGCGTGGCGCGCGGCACTGTGTCGAAGACCCCCGAGCCGTCGGGCCCCAGCGCTGGGTACAGTATCCTTGGCGCGTTGTCGTTGAGGTCGCCCACCAACACGCGCAGGCTGACGTTGGCGCTGAGCGCGGGCGAGCCCTGGTCGCGGGCCTGCAGCGTGAGCTCGAAGGTGCGCAGCTGCTCGTGGTCGAAGGCGCGCTGCGCGAACACCACCCCGCTGTGCGCGCTCACAGACACGTAAGACGACAGCGCCTGCGGCCCCAGGTCGCTGGCCACAATGGAGTAGGAGACGCGGCCGTTGGGGCCCAAGTCCGGGTCGAAGGCGCTGACCTGCGCAATAGAGGAGCCAGGAGAGTTGTTTTCTGCCACATAGACCATGTAGGAGGCCTGGTGGAAAACAGGGGCGTTGTCGTTGATGTCGGCAACGTGCAGAGTGACACTTGTGCTAGAGGACAGAGGTGGTTTGCCCCTGTCTTTGGCTACGATGGTGACATTATACTCTGCAGTCTGCTCCCTGTCCACAGCCCTGTCCATCACTAGCTTGTAATAATTCCTGGAAGTGGTTTCTAATTTGAAGGGAACGTCTTCTTGAATATAGCATGTCACCAGACCATTTTGCCCAGAATCCTGGTCCCGAACTTTAACGAGGGCTATTACAGTTCCAAGATCTGAGTCCTCAGGAATCTGGTTAGAAAAAGAGATGAATGTCACCTCTGGGGCATTGTCATTCTCATCAACAATTTCAATCTGAACATTACAGTGTGCCGTGTGTACCCCTCCATCCTTGGCTTCTACACCTAACACATAACTACTTGTTTCTTCAAAGTCCAATGTACCATTGGTTGTGATTTCACCAGTATTTGGATTGAGACTGAAGAGGAGGCTGGTAATAGCTGGAGCATTAAGGAAAGCGTACGTGATCTCAGCATTAACGCCCTCGTCCTGGTCGGTGGCCATCACCCGCAGCACGGAGGTTTCCAGGGGCACGTTTTCTTGGAGGCTAACTCTGTAAACATCTTGGCTAAATACAGGAGCATTATCGTTGGCGTCGGTGACCTGGATCCGGATCTGCGTGGTACCGCTTAGGGATGGGTCCCCACCATCTATGGCAGTCAGGATTAAGTGATGGGAGCTCTGCTCTTCCCTATCCAGAGGTTTTTCCAGCATTAATTCTGGGTATTTATTTCCGTCGGGACTTTCCTTTGTTGACAGAGAAAAATGTTGATTGGGATTGATAGTGTATATCTTCAGTGAATTACTTTCTACATCTGCATCTTGTGCAGAATCCAGGGGGAATTTTACCCCTGGTAAGGCCGATTCACAGATCTCCAAGTCAATAACTTTTGCAATGAAACATGGTGCATTGTCGTTAATATCTTGGATTGCAACAACCACATGGAAAACATTTATTGGGTTTTCAGCGACCGTTTCGAATTCTAGTGCACACCCAGGCTTCCGCCCGCAAATCCTCTCTCTATCTATTCTCCCGTTCACTAACAAATCCCCGTTCTCGGCGCTAACGTTGAAATAATCTTTCTCTGCACTAACCCTAAGTTTTCGAGCCGGCAACTCCTGGACACTGAGCCCTAGATCTTTGGCAAGGTTCCCTACCCGCGAGCCCTTGGCCATTTCCTCAGGAATCGCATAGCGGATCTGCTGGGAGATGGCCCTGCAGAACAAAGACAGCAGGAAGGGGAAAAGTACCTGCCATTTCATCGTTTCAGCTTGTCTGGCGCTCCTCTGCCTCTCTTGAACACCTCAGGAACTTCTTTACAAGGTTTCTCTGGGATGTTTAAGAAATCGATAGCATCCTGGAGTTTTGTGATTTGAAGGGAAGACTCTTTTGTTAGGCTCTTGAGGGGTTTCCGTTCTGAAATGCACGGGACAAAGAGGGAAGCAATCTCTCTGACGATACTGCAGAACTGAGAACGCTTCTCTTCCCTTTGGTCAACAGCGGCACCCGGAGGTTGTCTTAAAAAACTGCATCTTGCCCAGCTATTTATCTTCAAGGTGGCCAACTCTTTAATCTGTATATCTTGTCTTTTTATTTTTTGGAGTCAAATATTTAAAATTTCCCTTTAAATTTGATAGTTTTTAGTTTTCATAATCTCATAAGCATCTTCATTTTACTTATTCCTTCTTTTTTGCATTCCTATTTTGCATTTCTTTGTTTAAGAATATTCATGATAAGGTACACAGCCATTTTTCTTCAGAGTTTGTGGGGCAAAAATATCTTTAGTGACTTCACCATATTTATAAATACTATTATGACTAGTCTGGATGTATCCAAATAAGAGACTGGCTTTTAATCTACATTTTTAGTGGCCATGATCCTTATGTTTCTGTAAATACATTGGATTCACCTCACTTATTTAGTATTTTAAATCTCTCCCTAGATACTTTATCAATTCAGTAACACATTTTAAAGATAAGGTCTTTGCAAAAAGAGTGAGTCAAGGCCATAGACTTATTTTAGTGTATTGCTCTTCTATATAAAACATAGAACACCTTCTTACTTAAATAGAGGAGAGCCTGATATTTTGTTAAAGGGACCAATTTGGTATTTGGGCACATGCTTTTTATAAAGATGAATCTTGTGTAAGCCATATTTATTTTGATGAAACCAGTGTTCATTCCTATGTAAATGTCTATACAATACTTTACAATGCCTATTCTGAGCTTCAGCCAATTTATAACATTAATGAGTGTATTAGTCAGGTTATTCCAGAGAAACAGAACCAGTAGACACATGAAATTAACCATCAAAATGAGTGAAACAAGTTTGAGTTGATCACTGGTAGATCTTGGAGGGGCACTGAGGATCCTTAGGCACTTCATTTTGGAACTTACCCCGTAGCCCTCAAACTAGTCTTGGGTAACCCGAACAACCAAATCCCGTTATTTCAAATTCACTCTCAAATCAGAAACCCAATCCAACCATTTGTTCTACTATTTTTCAGTGCTCATCCATACTCATACTGCAGTCAAAGCAGACTCTTCCCTGTTTTCTTAAGATACTCCTCTTATTTTTCTTCCTTCATGCCAACATACATTTTCCCTTTTACTATTAATCTCTCATCACTTTCTAATGTAATGAATTCTTCCCCATACTTCAGAAAAGTTCCCTTTTAATGAAAATGGCATGTTTGAGATCTCTCATCACCCATACAAGTAGTTATACTCACAGTGCATTTTCACATCACACATGTTGGCTATGCTTTATATGGGATTCTTAGAAAATCATCTTTGAGCAGCTAACATTTTCCTAGCAATAGCCATTTAATAGTTTTACCCCTTATGAGGATTGTGATATTAATAATATAAAGAATTTTTCTAAGAAAGATAATGCCAAAGGTTATGTGCCTTTTTTCCTGTGACAAATTTCTATGTCTGAGTGAGGACACATCTTTCTCTGCTTTAGGTTAATTTTTTAGGTTCTGTTATCTCACACTTCTGAATGTGCCTCTTCCAAATGTATTTAGGAAGAGACCATTCCTTTTCTTTGAGGTCTATTGAAATTTATTTTGGTCTAATCTTGGATGACTCTCTGATATGACCTCATGGGTGGAAACAATTTCATAAATTTCAGAATGGGTCAGCAATTTCTAGCCAAAGAGAACTGTAGAACAGGATCAGGAGTCTATTCTATTGTTGGAATGGATGGCTGGAAATCACCTCTGCAGAAAGTGAGACATTTCCCTTTATATTTATCATCCTTCTCAAAGGGCAAGAAATGCCAGTCCAAGGCTCACAACAGTTTAAGTAAATGAAATTTCCATCTTCAGGCAAAAGTCAGAAATCAATAGGAAATCAGATGTCATGGCAAAATTCATTCGTCTAAACTCTATATATAGTTCAGTACATATAAAATGGAGAATCAAGACCAGGTGAAACAATTTGTCCAAACTCTACAATTTTATCCTATAGTTTTTATGTAATTGAGATGAAAAGACTGTGGTCTGGCTTGGTAGAAGTCAAGTATAATTCTGTGGAAGCCTAAAACACCTTGTACTTATATGTATTTTTTACTTATTTGTGTCAGGACAACCTGGGTTAGGCTGGAGTAACAAGCAAACCGCAAATCAAATCTCTCAGGAGATAAAGATCTATTTACCACAGGAATATAGACAAATGTTCGGTCAACCATTGGCTCTTCTCTTACCATAGGTACTCAAGGACCCAGGCAGAAGGAGCAGTCACACTTTCAAAGAGTAACTTAGAAATCTGGAAATTCTCACAATGTCAATTGGAGCTTCCTCCAGGAAGTGGCAAACACAATTTATTGGCCAGAGCTGATTACATGGGCCCACTCAGCCATAACTGGCCAGGAAGTGCAGTACTACCATATATGCAGAAGGAGAGAGGAAAAGAAATATTTAGATAACGAGTCTATTGACTACCATATTGCTTTATTTCTAAATAATCTTATATTAAAGCTTCGTAATAATCACGCTGGCATAATTGCTCTTTATAAAATCCAAAGAAAGAAACCAACTCACCTGAAGTAGCTTGGGGTCTCCTTTTACTTCAAATAACTCTTGAGATACCTGGAGAGGCTCGCTTTTCTCACAGCTCTCGTGGCTGATGAGCGTGTCCGCGTAGTCGGGCTGGGGGAAGATCACGTGACTCTTCCGCGAGTCCGCGGTGAGGGAGACCTCGTGGGAATAGGTCTGCAGGAAAGCCCGCACCCCGTCCACGCCCACAAAGTGCGAGGCGGGCACGCCCGTCAGTCTGCCTGCGGTAGCCTGGAGCAGGCTCGACTTATGCCAGCGCCGCAACCTGAGCGCCAGCAGCACCATGACAAAGGCCAGGAAGATGCATGAAACTGCGGCCACGGCCACCACTAAGCTAAGAGTGATGTCTGAGACGTCAGAGTCGTGGGAGGGCTCAAGGTTGCCCAGGTCGGCCAGGACGTCGGGGATGCTGTCGGCCACGGCCACAGTGAGCGTGACGGTGGCCCAGAGAGGGGGCTGGCCGTGGTCCTGGACGGCCACCACCAGGCTCTGCTTGAGCGCGTCTCTGTCCAGCAGGGCCCGCGCCGTGCGCACCTCGCCCGTGTGCAGCCCCACCGCGAAGAGTCCCGGCTCGCTGGCCTTGAGCAGGCGGTAGGACAGCCAGGCGTTCTGGCCCGAGTCTCTGTCCACCGCCACCACCTTGGT
>PVKY010015866.1:0-10014 GCA_004027775.1 Bradypus variegatus | reverse complement strand
ATCTTCCAGAAGACGCTGCAGATATGTGCTGTGTGCTGGAGAACCCAGTTCACTGTTACTAAGCAGCCGTGAAACCTTGCTTACCTAGTGACCCACATTTCTGAGCATGGCCAATGATGATAAAAGCTTTGTTGACAAAGCCATTCAAAGGCAATTTGCCTCCCCTCGATGACAAGAGAGCCAAGTCCCACTCTGGAGCTTAAGGGCTGGTGAAACGCTTTCAGGATTTTAGTTGAGGGAGCTTGCAGAGCTTCAGTGTACTCAGAACTGTGTCAAATGAGCTAACATAAGGTTTCATTTCTGTTCAGTCACCCAGGACATCATAATAACAAAAGCCTTTTCAATTTCCAATTTGAGGGGATTTTTTTTTGCTTTGAAAAGGCATTTATGTTTGTGTACTGGAGTGAGCCCCACCTTCCTTGGGAAGTTTGAAGTTTAATAGGAAAAACAAAGACTTGGAGTCTGATAAGCTGAGATTTGAATGCCTTCCAGCCATTGCTACCTACTCCAGACTCTGCTCCCACCCAACAATCAATTCCTAATTTTGAAAACTTGGGTAAGCAATGCCCTCTCTGAGGCTATTTTCCTTGTAGAGTTGTGAGAATAAAATGAGGTGCTTTGAAGTAATTGGTATGGTGCAACATACATGATCTGTTCTCAATAAAGGGAAATTACTCTTGATATTATAATTAATACCATTATCAACATCATCATCATAAAATTTCAGCATGAAAATAAATTGAATGAAACAAATTCACTTAATTTTAGTGAGTTTCCAAATCTTAACCCTTCCTGTGCTCCCAAGACTGACATAAAGTTTTAGAAGGCCTTTCCAAGCTGTTTCTAAAGGACCCACTGGTTGTTATTTACTAGAATAAAATTCACACATACACAGACTTTGGTTGTATGTTATCTAGTATTTTTAAATGATGAAACTCACGGGACACTATCAGTGGGCGCCCAAAGTTTCCTCTTGTCGTTGTCATCAAATAAGACTTTTACTACCCACAGTGTCTCCGCCTCTGTCAGGCACTGGGACAGGGGGAAGCAGTGATTAATCAAAACAGACACACAGCTCCCTGCCAGCAAAGGCCTTATCTTCAAGAACAGACAACATGGTGGCAATCATCCTTTCCGAACAAACCAAGAGACAGTAAGCCCTAGTGTCTAAAAGGGAAGTTGTTTTCTTCCCAAATACTAGTAAGAGATAAAATGTGACAATGTGACACAGTGGAAAGACAGGCTTACAGGGGCTTTCTGAGTCCTGGGAGGGTGTTATCAGTTTGCACTGCCCTAAAGAGGTAGAGTTGTGTTTTCTAAGCAGATGTCTTTTGTGACTGCCACGTCCTTGAACTCTGAGCTTCCAGCCACAACCACAGGAAGCCAGAGGAGAGAGTAAGAGAGTAAGAGCTCAGCAGCGCAGTTAATGGTTGTGAGAATGTGCAAAGGCCCTGGGGTAGCCCGTGATAAAGACACTTAGCAAATGGGGAATGCCTTTCTGTGCGATCCCCAAGCTGGAGTTTACTGAGGCCCTGAAGAACTGCCATATTCTGTGAGGGAAATATATATATATATATATATATATATTTTTTTTTTTAATAGCTTCTGCAGGTTTAAAGGAAACAAATTCTTTATTGAGCATTTAACATCTGCAAAGCATGGAGGGGGCAGAAAGTAATAGAAGAACCTCAAATAGCTCAGTCATTTGGGAAAGATAAGAATAGCTGTGCTAGGAACAACAGACACATGACAGATAATATCAGCATTCATAAAAAAACAAATGCAAACAGAAAATAAAAAAATCTCAAAAAATAATTTCTCAGAGTATGAAAATAGCTTATTTTAAAATATATATGTAAATATATATGTCAACAGGAGGATGACTTTCGGTTACTAGGAATTTATTGGACAGTTTCTGTACAATGAGGATGCAAAAATGTTTTGTGACATGTTTTACTTTCTGTAGTTAGAGGCATTTCTAGTCTCACGTTTCTATTCCATTTTCTACAAGCCAGTTGCTCAGTGCTTGCACACACATACACACGTCTGCACATGGAAGTATTGTAATTCCTCAGGGCTTTCTATCTTGCAAGAGCTAAGAAAGGAAAAGAGTCCAGTGTGCATGGACAGCTTCTAATGTCAAAACACATCCCGACATACATTCCTACCCAATTTATCCCCTTGAGGACTGTAGGAAGCATCTGGGAAGAAAAAGTGTAAGCTGTTAAATATCCCTTATTAGAACTCCCTTTTCCCCTGGCAATACATTAAAATGGTCTATTCAAATTGACAGTTTTCACATCCAAAGAGCATTGAAATAAACCAAAGCGGGTCTGATGCCAATGTCAGAGAGAAGCTGCCAGTTAGCAGGGACATCCCACAGAAACCGGAGCCTCGTGTGCTCACCACAGCCAAGACGGCTTATTTATTGGTTTTTTTTTTTTTTAATTTTAGTTTCAGCTTTAATGATAGTCAGAGTGGCACAGATTTTGTTCATTAGCCCAGATGAGGCCTGGACTGTAGAAAGTTGTGGAAAGAATAATCCTTAATTGCGTGGGTAGTTCTTCTAGGATTTATTCAAACAGGGTTACATAAATGACAGTCCAGCCAAAGGCAGGCACATTTAAACACGGGTTGCTTCTGGGTAATGTGACAGCTCCTTCTAATATATGTAATCATGCTTCTCTTCTTTAAAATGCCACTCCTGTGGTTGGCCTGTAATTTTATCATCCTCAGTCTGATTCCTGACGGAAAGCATACAGTAAACCACCTCTCTGAACATCGGGACTTTTTTTCCAGACTTGCTTTTCCCTGTGAGCCGAGTGCCAGCAGAGCTGTCCTCACTCTTCCAGAGGCCACACAGCCTCTCCCGCCACAGAGAGGCCCGAGGGGGAGCCAGTGGATCCCTGGAGGTGCTGAGGCCGCCCCGAGAGGCCGTCGGCTCTGGCTGAGTGAGCACCACACACCCAGCGCCAACGGGCCCCACTAGAGCCCACGGTGACTGTCTGTCCCCAAGTGAGAGCCACACGCCCACGGTTCTCCTCATCTCCGTGTGGTGGACGTGGTCACTGCCGGCTGCTTCTCCGTCGTGCACCAATGCCTGACGGGCGAGAGGCCCAGCTGTGCCCAGGATTTGCCTTGTGCCCTGGGCCAGTGGAGAATAGAGGGACGAGGCAGTACAGGGAAGTGGGATGGTTCCCTCCACCCCAGCCCACCCCAAAGCCCTCCTTTGGTGTCCACGACATTCCGGTGATGTGGAACCACTTCCCAAGGACGGCTGTGTGTGAGCCAGGGCTCCTCAACCCTGGCTGCGCATTCAAGCACCTGGACAACTTTTGGGAAACATAATGCTAAGGCCTCATCTCACGTCAGTCAACTCAGGCTCTTCTCAGGTGAGAACTGGGCACCTTTCTTTTTTAATAGCTCCCCAGGTGGTGTGAATCACCAGCAGAGGTTTTCACACCAGACGTCACCTTCAGCTAACGATCTGGGCCAGGCTTGTGTGGGCTGGTGTGATTCTCCGCGCCCCACGCCCGCCGTCACCTGCAGGGACTTGCTTAGCCATGAGGCAGCTCGGACACAGACACAACATTCGGCTCCCGCCAGGGCTCTCCTGCCTTTCCCACCAGAGCCCCACTTCAGGGCTCCATCTCCTGGGGTTTTAATGAGGGTCTGGCCTTACTCCTTTTCCTTAGCTAAGTTAGGACCGGTAATGAGCTCCATTATGAAAATAAGTGAGCATGACAAAAATGAAAAGGCAGGGCCTGTGACTTTTTCCAACAATTGAACTTCGCCTTTATGTAGTAATTATAGAACAAATAGTTACCAAAACTTTATCCATTAATCCTTATGTTTAACATTATAGCATTTGGGTGAAAATTACACATTAGTTCGTTAGATCTCATTGCTTTACGTAGTATGCAATTAGAGAAAAAAAGTTTTCCTTCTGTTTTTAGTCACCTTGAAACACTGAAAGTCAAAATAAATCTAGTTGGCTGGAAAAGGTGTCTGTTTCTTAATATTCAATAAGCCACTTAAAGCTTTGCAGATCATTAAGCACCTCCCTCTACAAAACCCATGGCTCGTCAATCAAATTTCCATTCCAGGCTTCACTGTCCAAACAATACTGTGTTTATTTTGTATAATAGAAATCAAAATGGAAATATTTATTCCATAAAATGTAAAGATAAGAGATACACTTGAGGAAAATCTCCCTTCCTTCCTTTCCTCTCTCTCTCTCTCTCTCTCTCTCTCTCTCTCTCTCTCTCTCACACACACACACACACACACACACACACCCCAGAGCACACATACCCAAAGGAGTTAATGTAGCTGGTTTTCTTTGCTTTGTTTTCTGATGGCCAAACAAGTTTCTCCGCTGAACATACTGCAAATCTATCTTCATGGTTCTAGTTTATCATAGGGTATTTTTATCCTTTTTCCAGTTGAGAATGTTGTATCTAAAACTGCAGTGTTCCAAAGAGTTTACTTCAATTCATGCCATATTCCCTTCAGCAACATCAAGCTCTTAAGACATCTGTTACAAGTCCAGAGTGTTATGCTAACATAACAGGGTTGGGATTTGTGGACATATCAAAGAAATTAACATTATTGGCTTTTAAATGGGCCCTGTAGAGAGCCACAAAGAATATCACCAGGATTTTGCACAAGCCACATCATACTGCAGATATGAAATACTCCTGATAGAATAAAATAGTGTGGTGTGCATAGTCAAATAGAATGATACACGGCAAGACGGACACACTGCTCTCCTCGGTTGCCAAACGAATCTTCCAGAGGAAGAGAAGCGCATTCTCAGCACTTCTGGGTGGTGTTTGTTTCCTGACGCTGCTGTAATTTAGTGACAGCGCTCAGTGTTGTGCTGACATGAGCCAGGAGACACCAGAATCACTCCGCCCTGTTTTTCTAATGTGGGACTGAGGAGCAGGTGGAGGGGTAAGCTATCACCGCAAAGGGTGGGAGAGCCTCTGACCAAAACCTCTCTTGCTAGATGAATTAAAATTATCATGAGCTAAAGCTGGGTTCCGAATATACGCACCTGCATAGGTTGGAAGGAGGGGCTTTAGGCACCTGGAAAACTTTTAACAACTACAGGGATGACCTTGCCTGCAAGAAAGATCCAGAACTTCTTGAGAATCATGAGGCTGTTGGGGACCTGCCATTGCTGATGGGAAGGGTTCATACTCCTGGGGTGAATCAGAAGGGGGAATGAATGCCCATGAAAATGCAGTGTTGGCAGAGCTGCTGACACAAACTCTTATCCACCTTTGACGTCTTGGTTCAAATGAGCAGATCAACAGATTAGCCAGATAAGCCTAGCAAGCTTCTAAGCCACTGTGCTCAGTCCGCAGATCATTTCTTCAAAAGACTGGACTCTGGCAGCCGGAGGAGGCTACTGGGCTGGGCGGGGCCTCTCAACGGGGGGTAGTGATCTCAGCCCATATTACATGACACACTGTGTGCGCACTTCGCCTGGAGCAGCTCATTTAACACCTACAGTAACATATGAAAGAAACGCAATAACACCCTTCATTTTACAGACAAGGAAGCACATTTGCAGAAAAGCTAAGCAAGTTGCTGCAGATCATGAAACTAGTGAGTACAGAGGCAGAGATTTGACCCCAGGGAGTCTGTTTCCAAAATATTCTTCACTTGTACTCTACTCAATTCATCTCAAGACAGGGTATGAGGATCCAGGAGGTAACGCGGAGTAACTCAGAAATGAGAACAGAGGAGGCTGAGGCTGAATCACTACCTAGTGAGTCCGGACTTCCCAGGACAGAAGAGCTGGGACACACCTCAGTTGTGTGATTTTTCTATGCTGTATAGCAACCAGGTAATGAGTACTCATTTTTGGTACCAAAATCTGTTCCGGTTTGCTAATGCTGCCAGAATGCAAAATACCCGAAATGGATTGGCTTTTACAAATGGGGTTTACCTGGTTACAAAGTTACAGTCTGGAGGCCATGAAAATGTCCAAATGAAGGCATTAACACAAGTACCCTTCACTGAAGGATGGCCAATGGCATCCGGAAAACCTGTTAGCTGGGAAGGCACGTGGCTGCCGTCTGCTGACCCCGGGTTGTGTTCCAGCTCCTCTCTCAGCTCCTGTGCATTCTTCAAAATGTCCCCCTTGGCTGCAGCTCCTCCTTCTGTCCATGAACACTTTTATAGGACACCAGTGATTCCTGAATGGGTGGGGTAACACCTCCATGGAAATCATCCAATCAAAGGTCTCACCCACATTTGATTGAGTCGCATCTCCATGGAAACACGCAATCAAAGGTTTCCTACCTAATCAACACTAATATATCTGCTCACACAAGACTGCATCAAATAACACGGTGTTTTGGGGGATATAATACATCCAAACGGGCACAAATGTATAAATGTTAGTACTTCAATTTTTTTAAAAAAATAGTTTTCATAATTAAGGGAATGGAAGAGAAGAATTAAAGATCTATGAAGTGGCTGCCATTGTCCTAGGAGTTTTTACATACATTATCCTTACAACAATTTTGTGATGTTTGTGTTCATATCCCTGTTTTATAGATGAAGAAGCTGAGGTCAGAGACAGCAAGTTGCTCTACCCTCACACACTGGGAAGGCCAAAGCTCCTTCCTCAATGGTATAATTGAGAAGGTATATTTGACACAGGAGTTGGAAGAAACTCTGGAAATCATCTCATCTAATCTTATTTTCAACAGGGAATAGCAAAGCCTATGGTAGTTGATAACTTACCCAACCCAAATTCCTTAGTGGTGAAATAAAAAGAGAGAAAGTAAGGCCCTAATTCCTAATCCAGAGTTTCTTTCCCTATGCTAGGGTAAATAAGATACAAAGGTTGTCAACCAGATAATTCCAAAGCCAAAGAGAAAGAATTCAGGGATATGTTAGAATTGCTTCTTTCCATAACCAATTATAATCAAAAAGCAGGTAGATTCCTGTTTAAATGAATACTGTTAGAACATCTGGTCCTATGAAATGAGGTTATTTACATATGCTGACAGATGGCCCACAGTGAAAATGCTTTGGTAGTCTGATTACAACAAATTCTAATAACCCAAATCCCCTCTGTCGGGCCCTAGTCTTCCGAGAGGCAAGCTCTATTATAGAGACGTTGGTATTTAGACATTTGTCAGTAATTTGCCATATAATTTTATTTGAAAACCATTTAATGTATCTGATTTTAAAGAACAGCACATTTTATGCAAAGCTGTCTTTTCCTTTTGCTTTCTTTTTTCATGGGGAAGGCGGCACCCCAAAGGAGGAGAAGTTAATAGCTGCACTGGGAGAGAAGTGGAAAAAAATGGGAAGTCCCAAAGGCCCCGATAGGGGAACAGGCAGGGTGAGTGGAAGGCTGGATTGCTGGGTGATTGGTGATAAATGGTAGCTTAAAACTTCAATTGCCACACTTCCCAGGACTGTCCTGAAGGAGCTTCTGAAAGACCTCTATTTTAAAATAAAACACGTTGATGCCTTTTTGGAATTTCATCAAATTTGCAAGGAAGGAGAAACCTCTAGATGTGAGCCTGGGCACACACACAAAGGGCTAACTGTGAGCAAGGATGCCTTCTCGTCCCGATGACTCTCAAGGCCTTCATCGTTGGAGCCTGGCTCCTCCCACTACCTCCCAGGGTCCTCCTCATCTCAGAGTTTCCTCTGAGATATGCCTTCCATCGGACTAATTCTGCCCAGGCTCTCTGGGAAGGGTGCTGTGTTAGGGTTGCAGAGCATGGAGTCTGGTGGGGAGAGAAACATGGAAAGGGCTGCAAAGAGACAGACACGTGCTCTCCTGAGGGCTAGCTCTCGGGGCACCCGATGTAACTCATCCACAGGGATACAGCTGTCTTAGTTTGCCAGAGCAGCTATAGCAAAAGCCACACACTGGTTGGTTTATACAACAGGAATACACTGTCTCAGGGTTTCAGAGGTTAGAAGCCCAAATCAAGGTCTCCACAGGCCATGCTTTCTCCCGGAGTCTGCTGTGTTCCTGTGTTGGCTTCCCGCCATCTGTGGGGGTTCTCTGGCTTGCACCTCTGTCTCCATCACATGCAATCTGCTTCTTCTGACTTCTATAAATGACTACTTCTAAATCCCCTCTGTTTCCAAGGACTCCAGGAATATGGACTCAGGTCTTCCTTGATTCAATTTGGCCTCATCTAAATAGGATATTTGATGATTCTTTCCACAAATGAGTCCACATCTTAACTAATAACATCCTTACTGGTCCTATTTACAAATGGGTTCACGTCCATTGCACCAAGGGTTAGGATTGCACATGTCTTCTCTAGGGGACCTGACTCCATCCCCAATGCCTGAGGAGACCTCGCCTTCGACCACAGACTAACAACAGGCTTCTGTGGATGATGCGTACCTGAGCCATGAGCCCTAATTCGTAGGCCAGGACACTGAGGAGAAGGGGCAGCAGAGGTGGGTGGGGAGGGCTAGGGGAAGACAAGATTATTCTGCTTTCTCTCATGAGCTCTCTGTCCATTTGGGTGATATATCAGGCCAATTCTTTGAAAATAATATCCTTATCCTTCAATATGCTACTGATGGCGGTGGTGAATATCATTTCTGTAGGACCCTGGGATTGAAAAGAATGGTGCTTGTTCCTCTGTGGATACAGAGAAATATCCTTTAGACACAATGCCCCCCAGCCTCAGCCCCCAAATTAAATGTCCACAGTGGAAAAGCCACTCATCCCTCACGTGGAATGCCCATGGGAATCATGGCACCACCGGGCTCACTGAAGGGCAGAAGTGCAAAGTCAAGACTTAAGAAGGTTCTTTAGAAGCACAGGTATAAAAGCCCTAAATTCAACATACAGAAGGGAACAGAAAGAGTGATGACAGGAACAAGTGTCAAGAACAGTAAAGGCATTTGAGATGAATTGTCTAAGTGTTTGTGTTTGTTCACGTTAATTTTGGATGAAGTGTTGCAGGAGAAGAATGCCTGTTTCCAAAAGTGCCAGGCTGTCACATAAAATGCCTCATCCGAATTTATCAGCCACTGCACAGCATAAAGCCTCTCTGAAGAGCTGATGGAGCACGGCCCAATAAAAGGCTTGAAATGAAGCCAAAAGTAACCCTCTGTTGGTAGAAGAGGTCAGATGCTTTTATAAACTACTAAATCACACTGAAATTGGAAGTGGGTCTCTGATAATTTAACAGTTCTTTAAAGGTTATTCATCATGTATGAAATGCTTCTGGGGCTTCCCTTACCTTGCAGATACCGTTCTTTAGAAGCACCACTTAAATGTACTAGATGTGATGTGGAGAGCACACTAACACCGAGAGATGCAGGAGGCTATCTAATCGGAATCTATTTTGTTATTATAAATAAAGCCAAATGGTGACAATACATTTTCTCTGATTAAACTGTCAAGGACAAAATCACCTAAGAAAAATTATTATTTTTTTAATTCTTAGGGCAAAAAAGGGAGAAACTAAAAAGCAGTGAAAATATCTGCATAATATTGAATCTGTAGGTCCTCGTCTTCTAACCCAGAAAAATAAATAAATAAAAAAACAGTAACATATAAGCAGACAAATGCCTCACCCTGAGCTACATCACAAATTGTCTTTCATGTGTTTCTAGAGGACAATATTGCTTCCCCCACTTCCCCTCTCCATTCCCAGCCCGGTCATCAACTCTAAAGAACTGCCTAAAAGTACTGCAGAAAAAAGTACCAGAGCTTATCCAGGGATGGAAACTAAAAATAGGCTGTGTTCCTCCTTTTCCCTGTGAAAACAAAAGCCAAACTGAAGGTTCTGTGAAAAGGCAGGTCCTGAGAATTAGCCCCGACTCTGCTGAGCACGCTGTTCTTAATTCCCCGTGTTTGAGAGGGAGTCACACGTGAGCAGGGCTCCAGACGAGAGCGTGGCGTGATCCAAGTTGGCTCTGCCAAGGGTGGCTGGAGGTGGGTTCCTAACCCAAAATGTCTAGAAAAAAATAGCAAGAGGTCTTGGTTTACCTGCACTCTAAACC